>JAOTRO020000009.1:22371-39121 GCA_028566515.2 Pyracantha coccinea | reverse complement strand
TAAATGTTAGTTTTTCAATTTTGAAAAAAATTAACCAAGATTAAGTGAAATGACACGTGTCAATTGATTAGGTGTATAGTGAGCATACACCATAGTTTAAGGTGGTGAGCAAAAATGCTCCCAATGTTAGGTAGGCAAAATTTTCAAACCATGTGATATGACACCAATATGAAATTAGCACGTTAACCAACTCTTAAGTAATAATCCAATTATCAATGACCACGTCATTTAGTTTATAAAATTTGATTTAAATAGTTGATTTCCCAAGCATTACCCATTCGAAATTGACCACGGGTATAAAAATGCAAACCACGCACCATTTTTTTTATTTCTTACACATACTTCTCAATTTCCAATCGTCGGATCGAATGAATTGAAAAAAATCAAATGACAAAGATTAATCAGAGTGTAGAAAGTAAAAATAACCGTGTGAATATCATTACCCTTTTTTCGTTAAAAAATCTTCATTATCAATACCCCGAATGTTCCAAGAAACCACCTTCACTTGGATGTATGTACTAGTAACTCGTCTGTCCTAGCTGCATCTTTTCTTTTGAGATTTTGAAAGCACAGGAGAAAAATCTTCTTCGCCGATAGGCGAGTATACCCTATTTGTGGTTCGAGGACCAAAACCGGGCGCGCGGGCCATCCAGTTCATCCACATTTACATCGGGTGACTGATCAGATAACAATTGCGCTGGTTGTGCAGAAAACGGGGGAAAATGTTTAGAAACCACCTTGTCAGCAGCCACGACAAACATCAAATTTTGTGACACGCTTGATTTAAATAGTAGGTTTCAGCCAATTTGAGCATCAAGTTCTACTGGATCACGAAACTAATATAAGGCAGAATGACCATGGAGTCAGCAGGTTCATGACAGTGTTGCCTCTACAGGACGATAAACGAAATATAAACAGACTGACCACCATTAACGTAAGTTTATTCAGTAATTAAACAGACAGACTCCAATTGAGGTCAAGTAGAGCTTGAATTATGTCCGCATAGAAACAAGTCCATGTTCTTGACCTTTCCCCACCAACTCCAACCCTTCTTCCCAATCGCAGTGCCAAAATCCTTCACATTGCTATTCCCTCTCTTCAGCCTCCGATTGATCTTCCCTATTTGGAAGCAAACCTCCAAATTCACTTCATTCCCGTTAAACTTGCTTTTTTTGTTTATGCTCCTACTCTCTTCTTGTACAAGTTGAGAGGACCAGTGGTCTCTCTTCACAAGTTGGTCATAGTACTCCTTGTTCCTCTTCTCCAACCCATAGATCTGGCCCTGCAGGTCCTCGATTTTACGGCTAAGCATGCACACCCTCTGATCCTCCCTCACCTTCAGCAAACACCTAGCCAGCTCTCCAGCCTTCCTCCTCATGAACATGGACTCGGACACGATGTCTTTATTCTCTTCCACCAATGCACCCACTTTGTACCCCAACTTAGCATTCTCATTCAGTAGTATGAGCCTTTCGGACTCCAGCACCTCCAGCAAGCTCTTCTGCAACTTTATCTTCCTTGATGACTCATTGTATCGCCTCCCCATGGTGCTGGCCTCATCAAGTAAGATATCGCATTCCACATTCTTCATCACAACCTCCGCAACAACTGCATCCAAATCCAACACCATGTTATCATCCCGGGAAGCAGCAAGAGATAATCGTGGCTGATAGGAGAGGGAACTGCCCGCGTCCGAATCCATCTGGCTTAATGTATCACCATCGGCATCTTGTTGGTCATGACAGTCGTCGTAGTAGTAATTATCAATGATTGAGGTTTGGGAGGAGTGTCCACGGCGATGATTGGTTTTGGCGATTGTATGAATGTAACGGTCAGATAAAGTGACGTAGGCATTGTACAAGTCTTGAAGCAGAGAGAGCAGCTGAGGGCGTCGTTTGTAGTAAGCGTCGGCTCGTTCAGCGAAGGTGTCTCCAGTGTCTTGTTGAGCTGTGTGCGATGCCAGCATCTTCATCCTCTCTTCTATATCTGACATAATAACAACCAAGGCTCCGTTAATTTTATTTGAATTAGAATGCAGCCTTCCCTTCCGCTCATATTTGTTCAACATATATGAGATAGCTAGCCTAGGATGCATGGACAGCCAATTTCCAAGGCAAAAAAATTCACATTATCTGCTGAACAAACAAATTAATCATGCAAATAAAAAATAATAATTGGAGTTTAAAAGGGAAATAAAAGATGCAGACCGAGCAGAGCACCTAATTCGAAATGAGATTTTGAATTTCACAACAGCCAACAGGAGGTAAAGACTAAGACAGCAGCAGGACCACCAAATGACTAAAGGACCAATTTCCACCCATCAAGATATAAGATTCCCTCCCTCATTATTTCAAATTTGATTTTACTCTTGATACAAACTAAACACTCATATGTGTAGCCCCCTTCTGCGTAGAATCAAAGTTATCATGGGGGATTTATAATTAAATTCAATATCGTATGAGCTTAAAATAAAATAAAATGTTAGCACCAATTCATGCAGAATTATTGTTAAAAAAAAAAAACAAAGAATATTGAAACAAAGAGTTTCTCTCTTTTCTTGAATCCTATTTCTAATCCAAGCACGAGTTTGTATCATAGAGTATGAAAAATACGAAAGAAAAGGGGAAAAAGAAAGGTCACTGACTTCCTGCCTCGAGCAAATATCATACAAAATCAATTATATACCGCTGCAAGCCAATGGCATTTTACCCTACTAGACTACTCACTACGACCCGATCCTATCAGATTGAGTTATGAAATTCAAACACAAAGGAGGATGGATGGATGTACAGATAGACAGACAAAGATGGTAAACTCCAGGCTACGTACGTTACCTAGTCACATCACATCATCACATGTGCACTTGCACGAAAAACCTCCTAAGCTTTTCCATTCAATCATGCGTACGTTGTTCAATTCAATCATGCGTGCACCAAAACAAAGATAAAAGATTTATAGAAAATGACTGAAATAAAATGATTCTGAAAGCATTTCAATTCAATAATACATCATCTGAAGATTTGTTCAATCAACATTGTATTATTAAATAGAAAGACCAACTGACGATCTTTTCATGCAAGTTGCCGGCCGATCCACGAGTAAAAGTTGAAGGGAGAAGCGAAATGATTCAAGTGAAAATATTCCTACCGTCACGGACGGATAAGAGCCATGTGGGTTTCCGATTCATGGTGGACTTGTTGCTGCTGATAAAACTACTTGGACTTGGAGGAGCCGACAACACAACTGAAGAAGGAGGATTTGATGAAGCTGCTGATGTTGTTGTTTGTTTCTTCACCGCTGTGGATCCCATCGATATGTCTCAACCCTCCTACTAGGCTACCATATCTTTATAAAAGTTAATAAATTATATAAAATTAATAACAGAAAAGCAAAACATAAACATAGCTTTGCTATTCATGAACAGTATAAAATTATGGAAACAGAAAAAGCAGGAGTAGGTTCCGTCTCTGAAACGCATTTAAGACGGAGACAGTACGTACACTTGTATCTAATCCCTCTGACTCGTGTTTCTGCGAGAAGAGAGCAGAAGCAGCAGCACCACACAAACTTAATTCCTTGCCTTGTAGTACAAGACATTAAAGCGCAGATCTCGAGGAGGAGGAGGACGAGCAATGAATTCGAAAAATAATCTTCTTTTTGCTTTCAAAAACGAGTATCAAAACTGTTCATCTCGCATGTGTACGTATGTATGGTCATTGGTCAGTAAACTCACTAGTATATCTGAAATTCTAGACATGGCGCGTGGTTTTGAAACAGTGATCATGACTCAATTCCCCATGCACAATTTTCATGGAGAAAAGTAATATTTATTTATATAACTACTTTTAGGAGAGTCATCCTAATTTCTATTCTTTCGCTCTTTCTCACACACACTAAAAAACAGACAGAATAACAACTAATAAATGGAAAATTAATTAATTAAACAAATGATGTTGTTTCATTGTTTGTTTGTTTGTTGGAATCTCAATCACGAGTTCCCTTCCAAATTCTAAATGTTTGTCTCATCTACCCACAAATCAAAATACACACTCACAAAGAATAAATTAAAGTAGTGATATCCATAATACATTTTCAGTTTTTACATATTTTTTATTTTCGACCGTCACATTTATGAATTAAAAGAATCAAAAATAAAAATTTCCGAAATTTTTTTGAAAGAGAAGTGGAGCACCATCCTAAATAAATTATTAAAGAGTTAAAAGTCAAACCTTAATAAAAGACTCTTGAGATATTAAACCATGGAGACTCGGGCTGTGTATGGCATTCAAAATTTCAAATCATGATGGCTTTCATACTAATGCACTGGTGCATTCATAAATAAATTAAACACACACTTGGACAGAAAGAAGCCCAAGATTAAGAGAAAACAATGAACTGGTTTGCGTTGTGTATGTATACCAACAGGATCCTTTCCGATTTTTTTTTATAAGGATTTTAAAGATCCGTAAATTGTATTCATTCATCGTACATTGTGCGATGAGTTTTTGTCCGATACTGTTTGTATTTAATTTTAAATAAAAATATTTAAAATGATTTCTAACCGCACGATATACGATGAACAAGATCCGAATTCATCTTCATGAAACCCTATGTGACACAAAAATGACATGCAGAAATTAGAACAGGGCCATGACAAAGAAATAAGAACAGCACCAATCAATGATTTTAAACAAGAAAAAGGAAAAGGGATTTAACAACCTATACAAGGTTGAAGAATACATCAACATAAGGTAAAACATTTGCAGCTACAAACATTTTTATACTACAGCAGTCACTAAGTGGGACATCTATAATTTTTTTACTCGCTTTAGGATGCAAAGACGCAGTCGTTTGCCAAGGGCCTCTAACTTCTCAAATTTCTCACCCTTGGGCTTCTTTGGAGCAATGGGCACTTTCTTCTTTTTCTTCTCCTCTTTTCTTAGCTCTGATGATTTTTGTTGTAAGCATCCAAGAGGCATCGCAAACACCTTAAGGTTCTTCTACAATCAAAAGGGACAACTTAAAATCATGAAACAAAAAACTTGGAAATATATTTTAAATACTCTATGCAGCGCGCATGCATACGTGAAGAATGTGCAATAGTATGTTATGCATTATTAAGTTCCAGTCGATATAAATGTACCGAAAACATAACAGTTACCCATTCTTTAAGTGACCAATGTACCTAAAACATCTTGATAGAATATTTCCCTTTCTTCAGTAAACTAAACCCATAGGCTATAAAAGCCAGGATTCAGGTCTAGATGAGTCTACAACATGACATTACCACCTTAATTCACACTGACAAGTCCCACAGAACGGAAGCTAACATTAAATAAAAACTGTAAGTGGTGTGTGAAGAAAATAAAAATCTCTACAGGAATATGAAATATGAACGCATTCATAGGATGGGTGTTGTGTGAGAATGAGAGACCTGATGACTGCTGTCAGCAGTTGTGCAATCAGCAGAAGATTCTTCATCACTGCCTCCTAATGAAGAGCATCTGCCCCAACTCTCCCTGTTTGAGCTTGTATATGAACAACATTCTACATTCTCATCATTGGGCTGCTCCTGTAAAACCATAACTGCAGTATTTTAGAATTATAATCTGTGAAACAGACAAGTTGAAAAGTCATATAAGATGATCTATCATTTATTAACACGTATGCTGAATTCTTCTTGACTTAAAACTTAAAAGCACTTCATCAATGCATGAACATACAACACCCCATTGGAACAAGAAACTATCATCTGCATTACCAAGCTAACTGAAAACCATTGCCAATCCATGGTTTTATACTCTGATGCCTGACCTCAATTGAAAAGATGGGAAGAAAAAAAATCTAAAAATTTACATCACCTCTAAATGTGATGGTTCGTGACTGTTAAGTGTGTCAGCTTCATCATGCAAAGAATCCTGCATTCTCAATAAGTATGTTACAGACTGACTCAACAGAACGGAGAATATGGAGAGACAAAAGGCAAAAAAACGTAAAAGAAAAGAAATACATACAACAGCAGCAGTCACTGGTGCAATTTCAGAAAGAAGTTCGCCAACACATTTTGTGGTTGAAATGGCAGGAGGAACAGAAGATGAACTTGCCACGTCAGTACCCATAGACTGAACTCCAGTAATTATCTCATATAACAAACCCTACAAAATCAAGGGGCGGGCACATTCATTTTAGTGCAGGAAATTATGTAACATTCTATGGTAGTGGAGCACAAAGTAGACATCTATTGCACAATCCCAAATAGTCAATGTAAATGGCTTTGTTAATTACATGAGCTATAATAAAATGCTGACAACTGATCATTGTTAAAATATTATTGTGCATCACCTGCCTTAAGCACAGGATACCATTGAATTATAACTGGGAAGCCAGCCCTCGAGTGCATAGAAGAATTTTCAGTGAACCTTATCATTTATGACCAATGATGATGAGGATGGCGATTGTGCATGTGTATGCATTTGTTTTTTCGGCATTGAAATGTATCATGATCTTGTGCGTGATGATGATGATAATGGTAGTGGTAGTGGTAGTGGTGGTGACTATGATATAAAAATGATGCACGACTGCCACAAGCTCTAACTTCCATCCTCTCACTTTGATTTCGGCAGAAAAGCCCTTTGGTTACAAAGTATCGATTGAGCAACAGTGCATTGACAGATTCTTAAAAGCATAGGTATATTGGTGGGAGAGTCAGCTTGTACAATACTAGCAGTAATCATAACAAAATTAACGACCAATGGTAACATAATAAGGTTTTCCACAATATATCATATGAAACAGAAATCACCTCATCCAAACCAGCACCAATCTTCAAATCCCCCAAATCATAATACTTCTCAAGCTTACATGAATGAGAAGACGTTTGCGGGGGATGAAGAACATTATAGAAGAAAATGGAAACTGAATCATAATAAAACTGTGGCCGAGAAGAGTTGTGATCACCATCAAAATGTATAATATTTTTGTCCCCCTGCAAAGAATCAAAGATGTATTTATTTCTCATCAAGTGCAACATATTACTTTAAGGGAAGTGTAAGATCCTTCAACGAGACAATACCGCATAAGACTTGTAGATGATGTCAGAATGATGGGTTTGGATGAATTTGTCATCCTTGGCATGTCCAAATAAAGCAGGAATGAATGTTTTGGGTGCAACCTGCCAGTGTTACACAAATGGCCAAATTCAATATATAGTGGTAGATTGAAGTTCTTTTCAGAAAGAAAAAAAAAAGAAAAAAAGAAAAAATATATATATATATATATATATATGTAGTGGTAGGTTATATACACACAATTATATGATTATATATGCGTATAAATGATCAACTGGCTGCAGAGAGTTTTAAAATAACAAGTATTGGTTCAGCATGTGTCTAACTCATCAAGAAACGACACATTTTATGATCCCCTTGGCTAAAACAAGGGACACACTGCTAGTGCTCACCCTGTAATGTGGTTGAATGATCCAAACACTCCATTTCTTAGGCCTCTTTTAAGAATAATCCATGCAAAAGACCAGCCAACTTCGGAAATTATTCATCCATTTGATACTCCTGATAACTTTAGGGCAGTTTACATATGAGGAATGGGTATCATTCCAGTTCTTGTATTTACTAACAATCAAGGATTTGAAAGGGATGCGTGTGATTCCCATTCAATTGTTTGCCAACATCTAACAACAAAGGAATGGAAAAATAAATAAATGCATTTGGGTCTGTTCATCTACTTATTTAATTATGATTGGATGTCTAAAGTTTTTATGATTGGCTTTTTTAGCAAGGATGGTCTTTAAAAGGCAACATAAAAAATAGACAGTCCAAACTTATTGGATTAGACAACAGAGTGGACCCCGCAGATAGCTGGGAAGGTGGCTAATGATAACTCATCCAATGTTAACAAAACTATTATATAGAAAGACCTGCAAGCAATTAAGATCCATGATATCAAACTTTGCCTTCTTCTCAATTATCCGACGCATATATTGTACTGCCATCTTAACCTGGTTAAAAGGAAGAGATAAAGAAACCAAGGTTAAAATGAAGGAGAGTTAAGACTCAAGATATAACATGTAAAACCAGAATGAACATAATTAATGCTTTATCAACCATGCAAATGCTAATAATTTCTTAAAAATGATAATGATATTGGCAATTTCAGGGAATAGTTTTTAATTATTTTCATAAATAGACGATATTAATAAGAAGAAGAAAGAGTACAACAAAGAAAGTGGTCCAACAAACCACCCCAAGCAGAAAGCAGAAAAAAACACAACTGCAAAAGAGCTAAAACACCCAAAAAAACCATAAGGCTGCCCCTTTCTATTCTAAACAAATTAAAGAGAGATTACCCTGAACTCAAGGGAAACCGAGGCCCAAAGGGCAGACAAAAACTGAACTTTGTCCCATAGCTTTGCCACCGCGTGAACCAACCCTACATAACCTTAACTTTCTTACCCTTCTAAACCAGAATATGAGTTTGGCTAATAGAAAAGCAATACCTTGGAATTACCCAAGTTATAGCCATCTTCCTGAGCAGCTTCAACCATTAGCCCAAGGAAACCAGACAGTGAAGAAAAGTATGACCGGCAGATTCCAAATCAGACTTACACAAGACGGACCGTCAAGGCAACAAACTGAAATAAGGTCGTCCTCTTTGAACCATATCACAAGTATTGACCTTAAGCAAGGGCAACAAGCCAAGTCAACAAAACCCTAGATTTCCTGATTGGCCGGTAAGGAGCAAAATAGCTTTTCATGTCCTGATTAGTGACGAGACCTTAGTAGGATTTGCACAAATAATTTCCATTGGTTTCCAAGGTCCATTTCCTTATATCCCTCATAGATGGCTGAAAGAAGCAGAGTCAAGCACAAAAGAGATGAAGACTCTGCCTCTTCCCTCACATTCAAATTCCTTCTGAACACAAAATCCCAGTTCCTCTAGCCATTAGCAGGGTTTAAAATGCAAGAAATAACCATATTGTGACAAGTAAACAAGTTGTGAAGCCTTGGAAACCAAGATTCTAGTAAAGAGGTCCCCAACCACACATCTTCCCATAACTTGATTCTAGCACCATTTCCACAACAAAAACGACAGTTCACAATGAAAAATTGCATCCATGAGAGATGTCCTTCCATGGACTATGACATGTTCCACCATATGTAATGTTGGAGACCTATCTATTGTTTGAAATCCCATTTTAAGGCTTTTTAGCCAAAATGGTCCCTAAGATTGGCATGACTCCTCACTTTGGTCCCTAACAATCAAAATCGATCAAAGTGGTCCCTGAGTTTGTCCAACGTAAATCATTTTGGTCTTCTGTGAAAAATCTATCAATATCCTTGTTAAATTGACATGTGAACAACCACGTGACCACCTTTTAAAGGGTATTTTTGTCAAACCAACCCCTCCACTTAACTAGAATATAGACAAAGTTTTCACAGAAGAACCAAAATGATTTACGGTGAACAAGCTTAGGGACCACTTCGATTGATTTTCATTGGCAGGGATAAAAGTAAGGAGCTATGCCAATCTCAGGACCATTTGGAAACTATGCCGATCTCGGGACCATTTGGGTAAAAAGCCTTCTTTTAATCACATGATGCCATAATTCCTCCAAGTATATTGAAATCTCCACAGCCACTTACCTAGGAGGGCTATATTTCAGGCCATCAGATTCCCAACTCCCAGACCTCCACCAACCCTACTCTTTGAAGCTGTCTCCCACACATGTCCAAACACAACCTCTTATCAACTTCTCCCTCCATGAAGCCACTCCCATGGGAATCTTAAATAAGGATAGATAATAGAATGGAAAATTTCCCAAAACAGCATGGATTTGGTCAGATGGCCTCCCCTAAAAAGAAAAGCCGATTCCAGGTTTGAAGCTTCTCAATTTTTTTCAACCACTGGGTTCGGAATGAGATTGCTCTAGGATTCCTGCCTAAAGGAAGACGCAAGTATTTAGTTGGCCAAGCACCGACTGTGCATCCAAGAGTTAGCCAAAATCTCCACAAAAGAGGCATCGACATTAATGTTGAAAAGAGAGCTTTTGCCTTATTCATCTTTAAGCCTGACCGCCCATAAGAACACTCAAATAGCAGATGCAAGATTCTTCCAAACTAGACAGTTCCCTGTGAAAAAGAAAATAGTGTCATCTGCAAATTGCAAATGAGTAACCTCGGCTTCATCCCTTACCACACAAATATTTTCAACTAATCTGAACCTTTCACACATTCAATTAATCAGCTAAGGCCAACTGCCATTAAGTTGAAAAGAAAAGGGGATAAAGGATTCCCTTGACAATAAACTCTAGTTACTCAAAATTGATTACTTAGCTGACCTAATAAACCTATAAATCCATGTCCTCCATCTCTGTCACAAACATTTCATCTCTGTCACAAACTCTTGAAAATTCCACTTGACATGGTCATAAGCTTTCTCAAAGTCAATCTCCAAAACCAATCCTTTTTTCTTCAATCTAGTCTCTTCTACTACTTCATTCGCGATCAGAATAGTATCAAGAATCTGCATATCTTTGAGAAAAAGCCCCTTAAGCTTTAGAGAGAATGACATGGAGCACTTCCTTAAGTCTTAAAGCTGGAACTTTGGCAATAATATTGTACATGCAAGTAACAAGGCTAATGGATCTGTAGTCTCCAATCTTCAAAGAATCACTCTTCTTTGGAATTAAACAAATACAGGTTTCTGTCGTCATTGTCTTAAGACTCTTAACCACCACATTATTGTGAAAGTCTGCCAGAACTCTCACAGCACCATCCTTGACAATGTCTCAATGCCTTTGGGAAACAGAATTTAGAAGAAGGCTAAAGTGAAGTCCAAAATATTTACTTTACCCCATAAAGCCTCCACCCCCTCACCTCTATAATTTTCAAAAACCTTCTTGTTCATCTTCCGACCATTACACCCAAAATACAGCTAAAATCTAGCATTTCCATATCTTCGATCCCTTTTCCACTTTCTCTACCACGAGGTCTTAAAAAATCTCAGCCCATGGATTACCCCTTATTTTAGCTCCATACTCTAACCAAATTATATATAAAGAGAGTAGTTTCTCTCGTTCAAAAGTCTTGAATGTTATTTTGTCAGCTTGTGCTCGGGATGTGCGGTTGACATGCTACACCCTGGCAAGAGATCATTTTTCCCATCTGTGTGAATAGGCATGGGGTGTGCAGGCGTATGTGACTTTACGTAGGTAGGTTGGCAGCTAGGTTTGTATAATTTGTAAATCACGATCCTATACGGATTTGGGTTGGCAACATTGACCTTGTCCGGTTCTTAACTTATTTAGTGGTATTAAGAGTCAAAACTATATTTCTCTTTTACCAATTATGTCAATTACTAGTCCCAGTTATGTCATTTTCAGCCCAACTACAAGATTTTATGATCCAGCTGAAAATTTATTTTTTCAGGAGCATTTGTTTATAGGTTTTGCACATGACGAATTTATTCATAGTTTTTGTAGATGCTGACAGAAATGTGTGTTGGGGAGAGAGAGAGAGAGAGAGAGAGAGAGATTGTACTGTAAATTTAGGAAGCCGAATCTTGTATACATCAACTAGTTCCATCATTAGAACATACAAGCTTGAAAAGGCACTATCCAACACCATTCCGGCTATGGAAGGGTCTTCTGCTCCATAAAGTAGGCTGCAATAGACATATGAGGTTAATTACATCAGGAGTTTCAAAAATATGCTTATGTACATGCAAAAGGCAGAAGTATTTCTTTATGCTCGAAGAAGAATATAACCATCTTTTTTTTTTGGTAGAGAGAATATAACCATCTTTGACCCAATATGAATTTTTAACGTAGTAACAAGTTAAAAGAATCTCAGTAGACCCTTCCATATCCGAGTCAATAATACAAGTTAGTCTAATGACGAGTCAACAAATGACAAAGACGATGTACCATGTGACTGCACCCATAGATCGCCCCCAAAGACCTATACGCGAGTTTTGCTTTTTGCTTCTTAAATATGAAACCACAATCTTGAGGTCATCTCTCTGACACAGGAAAGAAAAAAATTACAAAACTGCACAAAGTGAGAAAAGTAAGCATAAAATAACAATGAAAGTTACACCATACCTCATGCCAACCAAGGCTGACATAATCACCATCAGATAATCCTGAACCCGAAAAATCAAGAGTAAAAACGGTGATATTTGATGGAAGAAGCACTACGGCAGCTTCATTTGCATCTGCCCTACACCCACTGCATCGATTCCCATTACCACAGAGTAAGTTCTACCTCTTTAGCTATAAAGCACCTATAACACTTATGTACAATTATTTAAAACAAACCAGAGAGCTGTGCCAGAAAAGTGAAAATAATGTAAGACATTCAAGAATCTGTTTATAAACCACAATGTACAGGTGGAACCCAGAAATGAAACCCAAGTGCATATATAATCACATACACATTTACTTTGTTAAAAAGGAAAATAAAAAACTCTCAAATAATCATTATGTACCTGTTTCCATGGCAGTATATAACACATGGAAGAGAAACATCTTCAGGGAAAGGTGAAGGCAGATAATGACTACAACGCAAGGTATGGCCCCTAGCATTCGTAAGCTGCAAGAATTTAATACATATAAACTAACATTGCTGCCAAGCGAAAACTAGAATGTTCTGATAAGCGGTAACTGGTGTCCATACTTGCCTCCAAGTCTTGTCGTTTGTACGCTCTGCCTGCAAGCGTGAAATCCTTTTCCCAAAGATATTGATCTGGGTTATACTCTGCCCTGTTTATCAACATTGCAGATGCGTAGAAATGAGCAAGCATCAAAAGGGAAAGAAAAAAAAAATCACCAATATGAAGTTCAAGATACCATTTTGAACTATGTTAATTGCAGAAGATATGATTTTGGTCAATGAAACTCGGAGCAAGAAGCATCATGATTCATGAGAAGAGGCGCATACCTGGGAGGGCGAATGACAAAATTAATGAACTGATGGATCATCTTGCTTCCAAATGTCCCTCAAAGCTACTCTAACCCATAAGTCTGACAGATAAAAAAAAACAAAAACGACAGCAGCGGAGTCCAATTCCTGACAACTGAGAATCCTCCCTCACTTCAAAATTCCCTCAAATCTGAGAAATTATTTAAGCTATTTAGCTGCCTATTATCATTAAGAAACAAGGAAGGAACAAAAGCCCGAGTGATGAAAGGGAAAAGAAATCAAATTCAGAAATAGAATTCTCAGATCTCACCACCAACTCTTATCTTATGAATGCTCTATATATAATCATTTTCTAAGTTGCAACTAAATAGCGAAAAAGAGCAGAGCATTTTACCTAGGGCTATTGGCTAGGGCTGGAGTATTGGCCCGTGAGCAACCACCAGAAACACCGTGAGCTCCAGTACCTAGCCGCAATTTCCCACTTTACAGTTGAATACCAAGAAACCCCAGCACAACACAACGCAACAATGAAAGGGATATCGGATACCTATTTCCTAATTCTTTTTATCAAACAATCTAGCTCTTAAAATTTGATTTTACAATTAAAATTATTTTAATTTTTAAAATGAATCCATATTTTTAATCGTTAAATTAAATTTTAACAACCTAGATTATTTGATAAAATAATTAGGTGGAATGGATCCGTCCCTTTCCACGCAACAAATCATAAATCACAAAGTGTGCAGTGCTACAAAACAAAACAAACCCTCTCGCATACTTAAATAATACACCCCAGTATATATGCCCACACACTTATGAAGTTTTTTACGTTGGTGGTTAAAATTAAAAGTAAATTACATAAAATTACTTTAATTATGGATCAAACCATAATCTTATACCTCATATTTTAAATATTGCAATTTCATATCTCAACTTAAGAATTTATTATAATATCAAAACGGTTAAATGATGAAATGGTAAGAGTAGGCCACTCATTCTCCAACTAAAATAAAATTAATAATTAATTATTAACAAAAAATTAATTTTTTATTTAACAATTAAAATGAATTAAAAAAAATTATCTTCCTCAAATATTTTCAATTCCCCAAGTCCGTTCCTCTACCCTACTCCTACACCCCCCTCGCCGACTACCTTCCCAAATACTTGCACCGTCCCCCACCCATCCTTTTCAGCCGTCCTCATCATTCTCTTCAACCACCCTCTTCGCACCTCTGCTCGACTTCCTCTTCAACTCCTTCTTAAACATCACCATTCCCACCGACCTCACTCTCATCAACGACGCCCGACTCTACGCCACCATTCGCCTGAGAAATAACACCAACCAGTTCGCCGTCGGCTGCATCTTCTACCCAAGTCCCAACAAAAATTCCCAGAAAACCCACTTCCAACTCCACCTCTGTCGCCTCCTTCACCACCTCCTTCGTCCTCTCTAACTCCACCTCACCGCCCAACGCCTTCGCCAGCCAATACTTTGGCCTCTTCACCAATGTCAACGCCCCCTTCGTCGCCCCGTTGCTCGCAGGCAAGTTCGACATGGGTCGAAACCTGGAATTCAACGACCCAAATGGGAATCACGTCGGAAACGACAGCGCCGATTGAGCCGCTGGCAGATGTCGAAGAGGTTGTCAAATACGGGGCAGTCCTCGCCGACGTTGAAGCGCCTGAGTTGACGGGAGTAGACGGAATCGGCGAGGGTCTCGGGGGTTTTTTTTTTTTTTTTGAAAAAATTGAGGAACCGGAAAATTTTGGGAAATTGGAAAATTTTGAGGAAGAAAGGTTTTTTTCTTTTTGTAATTCATTTTAATTGTTAAATAAAAATTAGTAATTTATTAATTTTTTATTTTAGTTGGGGAATGAGTGGGCTTCACTCCTGCCACGTTATCATTTAACAGCTAAATTGACAGAAATTTTAATGGATGTCTGACATTGCAACGAATTCATAAGTTGAGGTATGAAATTGCAATATTTAAAACATGAGGTACCCTAAAATTAAGGGAGAGAGTAAGAAAGTGAGACTGAACGTGGGAGTGAGAAGAGAGAGGGAGAGAGATTGTTTTTTTTTTAATTAGGAATGATAAACTTACATATAGGTGAGGTTTGAAAAAATTAGCAAAATTTTGTTTTGTGAAATTACTTTATTGTTCTTTAATTTTTTTATGTGATAGAAGGCAAAGATGTATTTTCACTCTCTTTTGGTTGATAAAGAAAGTTTCATTAATATAGTTTCAAATGAGAGAGAATACAGTCATAGAATAAAAGTGACTCAACTGAGTTTGTGTAAAACAAAAAAATAACTAGATTGCTCCCAAAAAAAATGGAAATTGACTATGATGGAAGGATTTTCAAACTTGGTTGCTGAAATAGAAAGACATGAACAACAGGGGAGAATATAAATGTCTAAAACATTCTTGTTTATATGGCTCGTACTAGGATATTAATATTGTTGAGATAGTGTAGAATTGTCACTATGTACATATTGTTGATATGGTATTACTAGTATTATATAACCACATACGGTTTTGGATATTGTTGATATCTTTCAAGTAGAAGGTCTATGAAGGAAGGATGGAATCAGATCAAACTATAAATTTTTGAAATAAAACCCGACTCTGTATGAGAGTGATAGTTTTTGGAGGCAAAGGCGATGGATTTTGTATGAGTGATAGTTGCACAAAGAGAGAGATCTATGTAGAGTCTTGTATTGTGGATGGATTAGGTTCGACTCGGTAATGAGGCTTAAATATGGCAGTTCGCGATGGTCAAACTTGGAGAAAAAGATAGAAAGTTAGACATAGTGGTGAGGCTTAGATCTGGTGGTTGTTGTGGCACTTGTTGAAGCAAGTTTCCATTCTCTCTAGGAAATTGAGGTGAATGCAAAGGAAATAAGAAGAGAGAGAGAGAGAGAGAGAGTTTCAAATAGGGATGATTTTCAGATGGATTAGATTGTAAATCAAGTTTTTAATTTTCCTTTTAAAAATTTTGAATTGGATCTCAATTTTAAAATTCAAAATTTTCAGAATTTTTTGTAACATAGTAATCTCGAAAGTTTTGAAACATAATTTGTAAATACATATATGCTACAAGTATTCCAGAATATTTAATATGTGCTTATGTATAAATTCAATTAATTTTGCAATACAAGTATTTCAGAATTTTTCATCAGAATCAGTTATGAACACTTGGAAAAAATTCTTATCGAAAAGAATTCTTGAAGCCTCACTGGACCGGACTGGCTTAGTTAAGATCCAAATCCTGCACTCTCCTTCGTATATGAGTAGCAACAGCTCCTTTCTCTAGTCAAAGCTGACCCTGAGGGTGTGCAAGTGGTGCCACCGCACAGGGTCCCCAATTCGGAAGGGCCCTTGATTACGATTTTATTTTACCTGTAGATATAGTATAAGTTTTTAAATTTTCAATGATGTACCAAAGCCTCCTCATAGCCCAATTGTCTTCCGCTTCTTATCCATAATCCATGTCCATGAAACTGGGTTTGACTCTACCGGGTGCCTTTTTTTTGTGTTTTATTTTAATTTTTTGGGTATTTAAAAGCATGGTGTTTATTTAATTTTTTACTTTGATTTCTTTTGTGTTTTATTTTAATTGTTTTGGTATTTAAAAGAATGAGTTCTGTTTTAATTTTGTTTAATTTCAAGCATGGTGTTTCAAACCCAAAAACATAGAGGATGTAAATAGGTACCTAACCACTACACTAAGTTTTTTTTTCCCTTACATCATCTCAATTATATGTGATCATAATTAAATGTAAAAGAAAACATAGCAACAAAATGTTA
>JAOTRO020000009.1:0-11298 GCA_028566515.2 Pyracantha coccinea | reverse complement strand
TAGCGAAGGTCACAAACTTGACACTTTCTGTTGTACCAAAGTCCTCACTGATTTTGTGCATCAACATAGTTAGTACTATCCGGTGACTATTTATCCTATCCGACAGAAATAGTCAGTACAGTCCGAGCTTCCAAACGAGGCCTAAGTGTTCGAGGAAAGAGAGATGCCAGCTTCAGCTTTCACTTCGACCGCTCTCTCTCTCTGATTTTTTTTTTATCAACTAAAGGCAGGAACCTTTATTAAACACACAACACAAAGTTGCAAACCACTGGTCCACAAACAACAAACCAACCAAATAGAAAAAGCCCAACCAAAGGGTGAGCCCAAACCAGAGAAAATCGAGAACAACCTAGAATGCTCCTGCATCCATCGCCGCCGCTAGAGCACAGCAGACCAAGCCTCCAACAGCCGCCAAAATTCAAATCAAACAGCCTCGGAAGTGGGGAAAATCTCTCTGTTTGATTTTGTTTTTGGTGTTTTTCTACTGTTTTGGTTGGCATTTGCTTTGTTTTGGGGAATCGGATCCCTTCCGGATCCAAAGGAACTGAACCCACTAATCAATGCATATGTGCCCTTAAAATTTAATTCAACAGCTACAAACAGGGGGCCTCTCTAAAAGTTATAATAAGTGTAGTCGTTGTATCAAATTTCAATGCCCCGGATTCATTGATTAGTGGGCTTAGTTCCCATGGATCCGAAGGGGACCGGTTCCTTGTTTTGGGTGGTGGTAAACAACCATTTTACCTCGGGAATTGGATCCATTCCGGACCTTAGATCCGAAGTCTAAGAATCGAGAATTTTTTTCAATATGACAAAAGTACAGATGGTACACCACGTGTTTTTATGTAAGTGGTGGGAAATTTTATTTTTTAAGTTATTAACTTTTTACCATGCAAATCCCACCATATTGAATCCAACGGTCTTCATTAACTCATTTTGCTTGCCCATCACACACAAACCAACAGTCCTTATTTCTTTTACACACCAATCAGCGACCCAGATAAATTGATCCTTAGCCTCCGGACACTAAGGTCCGAAGCGGATCCAATTCCTTTACCTCGTGCACTCTTCACATTTTTTGGTCATCAGTTGAATGAACTAAAGAAGATTAATGTGTTAAAACTAATAAAGCTGTGTGAAAGTTAAAAAGGAAGTGTGAATAGCATTATCTTTAATTTATATAGAGATGATGTAAAAATCTTTATCTAGAATGAAAAATTGCCAAAAATCATTCACCCATTGATTGATTGATAGAAAAGAAAAAGAAAAAACAAACAAACAAACAAACAATGTATAATAATTTGGGGTAAATATCAGTTTACTACCCTCATGTTTCGTGGTTTTCAACATTTAGTATATCAAGTTTTTTCTGTCCCAGAGTCATACCTAAAGTGTTAATTTTGGGACAGGCTCATACATCCATTAGTCAAACTGTTAAGTTTGCTGTTAACTGATGATGTGGCGCCTATATGGACAATGGCTGGGAGCCACATGTCATTAAGGGGTCCACGTGGAATTTTTTTAAGAAGGGATTAAAAAAAGTCAAAATTCAAAAAAAAAAAAAAACACCGGTTTCCACCTCCCTCATCCCCGCACCCTCTCCATCCCTTCGCGATTCTCGATCTTGCCGATCATGTCCACAAACACCATAGAAAATTTTCTGATGGGTTTTCTTCGTCGCCATTGACAATGTTGGATTTTCACTGTTTCCTTTACATTCTAATTCTCTACATTCCAAAAGCCACCGTGTTCGTCGTCGTTGCCGCCACTGAATTTTACTTCGGCACCTTGACTCTGAGCAGCCTGAAGCTCATTGGCGATGCCCACCTCAGCAATGGGAGTGTGCGGCTCACCTGCGACCTCACCATTCCCAGCTCTAGCGCCCGCCACGTTTTATACTCTAAATCCATTCACTTCCACCAACCTTCCTCCTCAGTCCCGACAAGCTTCTCCACATTCTTCTCATTCTCCATCACCAACCTCAACCCCTCCTCCATCGACGGTGGTCTCGTGTTCCTCATCTCCCCCGACGACGTCGCTCTAGGCGATGTCGTCGGATTCCTCAGCCTTGAGTCAGGTCAGGATACTGGGTCGGGTTTCGTGGTCGTCGAATTCGACACAGTCATGGACGTCGAGTTCAACGACATCAACAGGAACCACTTCGGGTTGGATTTGGACTTCATGGTGTCGACACATGTCAGCCATCTGGATGTCGTTGACATCGACCTCAAGAGCCGCGATCCGGTTAACTCGTGGATCGAGTACAATGGGTCGAGTCAGGTCATCAACTTCTTGGTTTCGTACTCGAATCTAAAACCCAAAGACCCGGGTCGCAAAAGAGAGAAGGGAGGGAGACGGTGCGGGGAATAGGGGAAGGAGAGGGTGCGGGAGGATGAGGGAGGTAGAAGACAGGTTCTTTTCTTTTCTTTTTTTCTTTTTTTTTAATCCTTTCTATAAAAAAAATCCACGTGGACCCCTTAATGACATATGGTGTCCAATCATTGTCCACATAGGTGTCACGTCATCAATTAACGGCAGACTTAACAGTTTGACTAACAGATGTATGAGACTGTCCCAAAATTAACACTTTAGGTATGACTCTGGGACGAAAAAAACTTGATGTACTAAATGTTGAAAATCATGAAACATGAGGGTAGTAAACTAATATTTACCCTTATTATTTTTAATCCCGTAAATTATGGGTTATATTTAAAATCTCATTAATATAAACAAATACAACTTTTAATTTTTAATTTAAAAAAATATAGTAACTTACATTATTACATTAATGTCAGGAACTTCGATAAAAAAATAAAAATAAACAAGGTTTCAGTAAAAAAATATTGATAGCTAGAGACCACATCCAAAATGTCATTTTTTATTAATTTTTTATGAATGATTATACTACTAATTGCGACAAAGTATTTTATGATAAAATCCTACTAATAATAATCGAAACAAAAAATAGCCTCTTTGTATTTATAACATCTCGGCAACTCTGAAATGAAAGCATTGATAATATCGACAATACATCGATTACATATCTACATTCGGCACAAGAGAAAAATCTGTATGTTACCTATAGATGGATTCTGTGACATATCATTTCTTTATAAAAACATCAAAGAGTCACATCCGTTGTGTTTTTTAATTAATATTAACGCAAGTAAACGTGCTTGGTGCTTTATTGTCGTTGTACCTTCCAACCTAACAAGCAAAGGGCCTTGACCTCTGTCCCGAACCAGATTATTCAAGTTTTATTTCTTGGCTTCGTATTGTTTTTTGTGTTTGACAAACATAAAATTAGTTCAAAATCAAAGTTCGCATACGAATCAACAAACAAATATGGTACTATGAAATACGAAATTAAGAATATTATTAATTAAACAAGAATGTTGAGATGACTACAAATTGAAGACTACATTTTGACTAACTTTTTGTAAAATAACGAATACAGAACTCTTATTCATAGGAGAATACTAAAGCAAAACAAAAGACATCTAAACTTAACGGATAAGAAATTTTAATCCTTGACCCACAAGAAAACTAATAACTCAAATAAAAACCCTAAATTCCAACAATTAACTGTATATATTATACTTATTCAAAATTCAATCCATGTCTAAGCATATGAGGTCCATATATGCATGTTTCCGTTCAAAATTCTTTCTATATAAGGTTTTCAGTTCTCTTTCTTCCCTAGCATATAAGATTTTGTCCCCAAAGATTTGAAACGAAAAAAGTGTTGCTATATTTACCTCAAAACCCATATTTCTCACCCATACAAAAGCCCGTTTAGTCAACCCAAGCTAACACTTTCAAACTATACTACCTTAATCCTATATCCCGTTTGGTGGTCAGAATTGAACAAGATTGGGACTGAGTTGAATCCAGTCCTCACCACTACATCTTAGGGATGGAATCTTGTTGTCTTTTGATATGTGGAACAACTGTTCAACGAGGCTAAATTCCCACCATCGCCAAGTTCATTAAGCATGAGACCTCTTATTACGTCCAGTCTTAGCCACCAAATGAGACCGCTATTGTAAATGCATATTTTGTTCATTGAATTAAATATAACAGGGCCGTATATGCTAACAAGGCAACGCTGTAAACATTAGGTCATGGTGTCGGGCGCCGTAGCTTGGGCTCAGACCATGGAAAGAAGTCACTACTTTTTTTATTTGACTTACAGTTAATATACGGTTCAAATTGTATGTGTGTGTGTGTGTATATACGGGGAGCTTAAGGGGAGGGAACCCCATTTTTTCAAAAAAAATGGGGAGCCTTCTCCTGACCATTGGATGAAATGGGCGGTTGAGATTAAATAGCTAAGAGAATCTTTCGTTTTCCTCTTTCTTTTCTGGTTCCCGCCCCTTCCTTGCGACATAGACGCACATCATCTCCCACGAACAGAGCTTCGCACCAGCCAAATCACAAGCCATCGCGAATAACCTTTGAGATTTCAGAGATTTCAGGTATAGGTCTCCTGGGTCTCCTCCTCATTCACTATTTTAAATGATTAATTTGAAATTTGGGTTGAACAATTGGGGTTTTTTCTGATTCGGGATAGACAAGCAGCAGGTATGCAAAACCGTTTTTGACTCTAGAGTATGATAACAATAAGCTGGTAAAAGGGGAGGCGAATGAGACATTTTGCTTCTGTTGCTTTGAGATTTCAGGCCATCGCCTCTAACCTTTGAGATTTCAGGTATGGGTCTCCTCCTCATTCACTATTTTAGGTGATTAATTTGGAATTTGGGTTGAACAATTGGGGTTTATATTTTTCAAATTCTAAACACAAAAACCTATTGCGTTCTGATTCGGGATGGTTCTGGTTTCAAATGGGTCCATAAATTTGGTGGTTTTCTTTCGGGTTTTAGGGTAAAGACCTTTTGAGTTCTAATTCAAATTGGTTACAGATTTGAATGGACTGAATTAATAGAGTATGAACTTGGGACCTTATAACCTTTTGGATTTTGATTTTGCAGGGAAAGCCCCCTATTCGCAAGGACTTGCTATTGAGGCTGCCATTTTCATTACTAATTAAATTGTTTGCCATTTGCTTTTACTTAACAAATGACTCTGTATATGCCATATATTGCCAATGATGCCATTTGCATTGCAGGTTAGTTATCCATTTTTTAAAATCCTGTGCAGAGTAGTTGATAATGGTGATGAACTATTTATATGTGTTTGACTGCAGTGTGCACACGTGATGGCCATGGCTGTTGACAAGTGAGTGATAAAAACCTTTTTAAGTATGTAGGGTTGGATATTGACAAGTGAGTGGTTCTTTTCTTCCATTCTTTGCTGGCCTTTGTTTAGTTAGTACTACGGTGGAAATAACGAGGTTGTCTAGTTATCTTTTCAGTCTTCAAAACTTGGAGTGCTGTCTGTTTGTCCTGTTTCCTTATTTCTCGTGAGTGATCTTCTTGGTCGTTTTTCATCTTATGTAAATTAGTTTTAAGGCCTTCTCCTTACATGCAAATTGACATAGAACTATCATCTATTTAGTTACATGCTTGCAGAAGGTCTTGGTCTTTCTGGTATTGTGTCAATATTGTTCACAGGAATGGTAAGTGGAAGAACTGTACATTTTTTCTTTTTATCAGAAAACTCTCAAAGATTTGTTTCTTCCTTTTTCCATTTGATATCATCACTAGCAGAGATGTTTGTGTAAGTGAACTTTTCATTGTCTTTATCACATAGCTGGTCATATGTGGGGTTTGATATTGCCATGGAACAACATAGCTGGTCACATGTGGGGTTCATTTTTTTCTCAATTGTATCCTTTGAATTAGTAGTCTAATGTTAAAAGTTCTTATCCTGTAGCAACTGAAACTTCCTCTTTTTCCTTAACTTGGTGCGTGATTGCCTCAGATATTTATTGTAGTTGCAAGGTATGCTTTCTGTATGTTTGCTGTGATGAGACTTTGGTCACAATCTTACTTTATTAGTCTTTGAATTTCTAGACATTTGTTATTTCATTTTCCTTGTCCGTTTTGTACAAATCATTGTATTTTGGTATGAAAATCTTAATCAGTTTGCCGAATGATTTTGTGCAGGGCAGCTAATGTTTTTTCTTGTGCATATTTGGTCAATTTGGTTCGACCTGCACACAGACAGATACCTTTAAAACACCAGAAAGCACTTTGGTATAGTGGTAAGAAGAGCAGAAACTTGCTGATCTTTCTGAATTTATTGACTAATGATATTCATAATGAATTATGGGATTGAGTAGGACTTCGAGGGGCCATGGCTTTTGCCCTGGCTCTGCAATCAGTTCATGATCTCCCAGACGGACATGGCCAAACTATATTCACTGCAACCACTGCCATAGTGGTTCTGACGGTACACAAACTGATCTTTGTCATCAATTCAGAATCTTCGTCCCAACGTATGGTGAATATTGAGGACATGGTTTCCCTAATAGATATTTGTAGACTAAACTAATGCATCATCTTGTTAAAATACTAGTCATGAATTGAATCTGAATTCAGCACTTTGTCAATATATTGCATCCCACGTCCTTGAACTTTTCTAATGATACCAAGAAGTATTTTGCGCAATTAAAAAGCTGGTAACAATACTATGTGATCTTTTCTATTTCACTATATCCTTGCTCTTGTCTTGCACCTCCACTGAAAGTTGTCTCTTTGAAATGGCTCCGATTCAGAAGGGAGCAAAAGTTTTGTTTGGAACAAGCGTAAATGTAGAACAAGTAACATATGTTCAGAAATTAGAAAGGGATTTTAGAAGAGCACAGGGACTAGGATTCAAGGGAAGAGAAATATAGGATTCAGAGACAAAAGACAGAAGGAATAGACAGACCAAAGAGAAATCTAGAACAGAAGGGGAGATCAGAGTATAGAAAACAGTGACAAAAGATAATTCAAGGAGAGATAATTTCGTTACATCAGTCAAATCTGCTCTATTGAATTTCAAAGCATATTTGTAAAGAGGAAAGTAATCCTAGTCCTTCAAACTGGACAATAACCAGAACACGAAACTAACAAATTAAGTAGGAAACTAGATTGAAACTTCCCTAAAAAATTATTCTGCTCTATACCTTTGCTTATGCCAAAAAATTACTTAATTTGTCCGGAATAGACAATTTTATTTAGACTGACTGAAATTTGTTATGAAGCCCTGCCTTATGAACCAATTGGAAAGTCATGTGATTGAAGAAAAAGTGTTTAATGGCAATGCTAGCAGCACTCACTTTGGATATATACTTAATCTTTGATTGCGGCTTCATTTGTTGTCTTGGACATGCACATAGAGAAACTTGGTAATTTGACACCTTGCGCATTAGGAACAATAATTACCTATTTGATGTTTATAACAAATATGTATTATACAAGTATACTTGTTTGTTGAGATGCATATGATACTGTTCTTGTGACTGAGTTGTAACCTTTGGACCAATTTTTTAGGTGTTATTAATTGGAGGTTCAACCGGCACCATGCTGGAAGCTTTACAAGTTGTAGGTGATGGCATTGAGGGTACTTTGGGTGAAGTAAGTTCTAGCTCTAGAAAAGAAAACGGAAATATGTTCTGCTTAATTACTTGTTCTTTGAATTTTAGGAACCCTAACAAAAGAGTTCTATGCATGTTTGTTACAGCCAAATTTTCCACTTGGGTCTACATTATTTAATCCAAAAAAGGAACAAGCATCTATGTAGGCATTTGATTCACAATCCCTAAGTTTCTGGGTGTTAGTTATGTTAATGTAACGTTAGCCCCACAGGATAAGAACTGATGTGGGTCATTCTGATCATCCAAGGCTACTATTTACATAGGGACAATCTTTTGATCTCCAAAGAAGTGGTTACTTATTATCTCTAAGCTCACATAAGTGCCAAGGTTTTTAGGTCCTGTGCTTTCCTGCTGTGTCTGTCTCTGTCACAGGGCTTAGTAGACACCATGCTGACAGAATAGGACTCTGTTACATTACCCACAACCAGAGACTGCAACTCTCAGCCGAAGCTATCTAGTGCCTTGCATATATGGTAACATACTAACATGGTTTCAGTGAGAAAATCATAGTCTGAGGTTTATCGAAGTTGGTTCTCTGTTTAGCTAATGGCTGACAGAATTTTCAATAGACGGTGCATCCCCTTCCTGACCTAGAGGGAAAGCTTTGAATTGGAAGAGAATCTCATTGTCTCTGCCCGTGGATTCATATCTATGCTTCAGAAACTCCTTTGGGAATAACCACAGGGTAGGTCTGTTGATGGGGTTTTGGTGAGAGTGGGACACTGAAATAGTGTTTCATATACATGGTCATTGATTTCTGGTGAAAATTGGACTGAATTGGACAACCTGACACAGAAATATATAAGTAAAATGGAGCTAAACCAGCATTTTTGGACTTGTTCTGAAGTTACAGGCAGATCTCCTTTCAAATATGTTTCCCTCCTCTGTTCTACACACGTATCTATTGCAAACATTTAATGAGTCCTGCTTAATCGTATTCAGATTGATGGGCCACATGTTGAACTGTGATAACGTTTCTACTTTCATGATCACTGTGATTTTACTACTCATCAAAGCTGACCTATTTTGGATATGTGTACATATATTTCCCAGAGTTTTGAAGGGAACAATGGCTATATTGCACCATCTTTTGATGACGAAGGATCATCAGGAAACAGGATCAAGATGAAACTGAAGGAATTCCATCAGAGGTAACCATTTGTTTGTTACCTTCGTAGAGGAACCTGGCTTTCATTTTTTTTTTTTTATCTATTTGCTAACCTTCTAGTTCTGCCCTCCACCTTCTCTCTTGCAGCACAGCATCATTCACAGCGTTAGATCGAAACTACCTCACGCCATTCTTTACAAGCCAGAATGGTGATGAAGAGGATGAGCTTGGTAAGATAGAAATGGCATGAATCCCCGCTTACTTTCATCAGTCTACTGTCAATCACATAATCCATGATTGCCATTCTTTTCCCCTTTTCCACTTTATGAATCAAGCAAGTATTTAATTTCACCATCTTAATTTGTTTTCCGTTTTTTGTTTTTATTTGCTTAACAGATGAGCCAATGCCGAGCTCTACAAGAAGGGGTTTCCATGGCCTTGGCCAACAGTCTCGATGATTCAGTTTCCCGAAACAGATAAGGTAGAAGATGAAGTCAGTTTTGTATATAGGCTTGCGCCATGAGAATGGCTTCATGGATGTGAAAGTCACAAATGCACTAATATTGGTATCCATTTTCTGTACTTATTGATCTCTGACACCCGATGCATTGATAGAAGTAAATACTGGATTGAACCATCCGTACTTAATTTTGCTTTGTATAATTCTTAATTTCTTCTCCATGGAACTTGAAAATGTGTGATGAGTCTGATGACCTTTTCCATTTTGTAATATCATGATTAAAATTGTTCATTTTTTATGTCATCATTGAGATTATTTCAAACAAATAATTAGGGTTTTACCCCTGATTATTTAATTAAATTACTAAAAAATAATATCAATTACTACGCGAGGATAAAATAGAGGAGCGGTTGAGGAATGGAAGAACTCGCTTTCAGGCCTTGCACAGCAATTGGTGCGACAGGTAGCATGGCACGGAAGTTGTAATTTATTTAGGTGTAAATAAAATGTCTTAAGTTTGGCTACTATTGACGACAAGTTTAGTACTGGTTTGGTACTGAAGTGTTTTTATAAAAAGTAGGTATCAAAAAAAGTTGAGCTTAAAAATGTGTTTGGGAAACATTTAAAAACAGTTTATTTTCACAGTTTTGGATGAAAAAAAAAAATGAAAACGTGAAGCAGCAAAAATGAGTTTATTCTCACAACACAGTAGAAGTAGTTTTTTTTCAAATCACGGCAATACCAAACCAGCCTTTAATATAACACTAACGATGAGCAAAAAGGAATATACATACATATATATATATAAGTGTTATTGGTACTTCAAAAATCTCATTCTACACTCCTTACAGGTGTATTTTTCTTCCTAATATAGAAAGTTTGGAGTGTAGAATGAGATTTTTGGAGTACTAGTAACAATTCCCTTTATATATATATATATATATATATATAAGGAATATACATACATACATATATAGAGAAGTGTTATTGGCACTCCAAAAATCTCATTCTACACTCCTCATAAGTGTATTTTTCTTTCCTAATATAAAAAGTTTGGAGTGTAGAATGAGATTTTTGGAGTGCTAATAATAATTCCCTTAATTTAATCACATTATTATCTGTGTGCGAAAGACCTTTGACAACTTATTTAATCACATTGTTATCTGCGTGCGAAAAACCTTTTGTATTCTTTTCTCTCTTCCCACTTATATTTATATTATATTTTATGACAATCAATTTACCAAATTACCCCTGCATTATTTGATATATTATATTGGGCTGATTTTGGATTTTTTTGGTTGAGGGGCAATTTTGTCCTAATATTTTTGTCGAATGGCGTGACCCCAAATTTTTGTCGGCATGTGTGAGCCTCCGGCTTTCTATTATTGTTTGGGCCTAAAATATTGTTTTGGGGCGAGTTCAGATTCAGAGATATTCTCGGCCCAAGGTTCTTGGTCTAGATTTGTTGATGTGGGTCGGCTCGGTTAAGGATCACTGAATCCTGCTGCGAGGGGAATTATTTTGGATAAAGGTAAAGTGGTCGAGACCTAGTGGGATAAGGAGTCCTAGGGACGCTGGGACTCGGAAGTGAATTTGGCTTATTTTTGGGATGGGTTCAAAGTCCTCATTGAATTAGGATTGGCCGAGATCGGATTAGATAAGTTTAAGAAGTCCTAGTCCGTGTAGGGTTTTAGTTCGGCTATGGGGAGGTTTGCTACTATAAATACATAAGGCTGTGCAATGTGGGAATCCTCCTCAAATTCAACACACAAACTGCCATGCGCAAACTCTTGCTCTACGCGAAACCTCTCAACAATCTTGAGATTTTTATTTTCTTTTTCCACCAACACATTTTCAGTTTGGATAAGCAGCACTGTGAAGGCAACCGGTGACATCTTCCGTTTGGATAAACAACATTGTTGCCGTAGAATTAGCCGACCACAGAGCACCTTCAGTTTGGATAAACAGCATTGCGTCGAGGTCGACCGGTTATCTATCCAAGTCTCGGTTGAGAAGGATTTTCGAGTCCTTGTTGGCAGAGGTCATCTCATTAGCTTTCTCGGCGAAGTGAGGTGTTACAAATTATTGGCCTTGACACTTTGAACATCGAGCTGTTTTATGATTGGATACTCACAAGTAAGTTTTAGAGTTCGGCATTCTGACGGCTGAACCACATTCACCATCAAG
>JAOTRO020000008.1:0-13331 GCA_028566515.2 Pyracantha coccinea | reverse complement strand
ATTCAAGAACACATTCATGAACTAGGAATGTCATTTCATTCACACTACCATTTAATCGAACACTGACATGCCTGACTATTTTTATCAGAGTCAAAATTCAAATTAATTAAACCTTTTTTGCAATCTGTTGAGAGATAAAAGAATCAAGCCTTCTGAAATCATTAGCCATGGCAGCAGCAATAATAAAATCTAAATGAATATCAAACAGAACATGAAAAATATGCAAGGTGTAAGGCATTCCAGATTGCAGAGCATGAATTAGAAACTACTAGCATCAATTATAAAAGAATAATATATAGGTATAAATATATATATATAATTAATATTATATATTTTCGGTTCAGTATAGGATTCCCAAAATATCGAGAAGCCAACCCCAAATCTCGTACCGAAATTTTGGGATCGGTTTAGGATAGCATCCCGAAAATTTCGGGAATTTTTTCCACCCCTTATAACTCACCACCTAAGACCATCTCTAATGGTTGGGCTAAAAGCCAAATATTTTAGCCCGAAAAATTTAGCTTTTAGCCCAGAAATAGTTTTTCTGTTCCAATTGTTCTAGCCTGGGATTATTAAAGACTAAATTTAGGCTAATTTTTTTCTTAAATTAATTTTATGAACATTTTAATGTAAAAAAAATTTAAATTCCGATAAATATTTTCACTCGGTTCGGTGGAGCCCATACTGATTTCTGGGCTAAATCTAACATTGGTTTAACATTTAGCCCAAATTTTTCCCTTAGGTTATAGTGAGTTTGGAGGAAAATTTTAGGAAATAATTTGACTTTTAACTCACCATTGAAGATGGTTTACGGTGGCCTCACACAAAAACCTCTCACTGCAACGAGGTTTAACTCAATATTCAGTGTCCAACTATCTTAAGGGGCGTACGGGCCTCATTGATAGGAACCATTTTCAATCAAAGGCTGCTAATTACCAGCTCACATTGATGATCAATATGATCCGTTGATTAAGGTGGGCCCGCACCAGGAATTGTACAAACAAACAACACTAATCAATCTAATCAAAATAAATACAAGAGGTCAGGAAACCCTAACGAAACGCTGACGTGTGATTTGCAGACCCTCTGATTTTTGACGCAATTTCAGTCGGAGGCAGATTCTCTGCCCTCCTGTTTTGATGCCCTTTTTATGCGGTCACGGTTAAGTTACGTTAACATTTTATATTAATTTTTTTTATAGAGATAATAAAAAAAAAATAATAAAAAAATAAAATATTGATGTAACTTAACAGTGATCATACAAATAAATACAAATAAGAGGGGATAAAAAGGACACCAAAACAGGAGTGCAACAATCTGCCTCCATTTCAGTCACACAAGAGTTTCCTTTTCTTTTTTTTTTCCCTAAAATTTGTTCGCAATTTTATCCATTTTTGGGATTCGCCGACAACCGCCAAATCTCTGCAATTCAAAGCTCCCCTTCCCTGGAATCCGTACATTTCGTATGTCTTCTTCGTGTTAGTTAATTGTCTGTCCTTTTGCTTTTCTTTACCATATTTTTTTCTTCCCTTCTGTATGCCTGTTTGGTTGCCCAGAAAGTGCAGGAAAAATGGAAATGATTGAATAGAAAAATGAAATTGCTAAGTACCCTTTATTCCGGAGCTCGGTGAACTAAAATCTTTAGGAAAAACAATCATTTATTGGTAGTTAGTTTAATCGAAAAATTCAGCTAAAATACCTATGAATTGCAACTTTTCTCACTTGATTTAGGGCAATACAATCACCAGAATGCTTTTTCATGTACTTGGGAATAAATGGAATTAACTTTAGGGGAAATATATATGTATGAAGTATAGATTTGTTAAGAAAAATTGGAACTTGTATTGTTTCATGGCAAGTAAGAGCTGGGTTTATGTTTTGAGAGCGATATTCTAATCTTATCTAAACAACGGAGTGGGGATTGCAAAGGGTGGTTTACTGCCCTAGCTAACTTGGGTTTATGTTAAATTTGTGTAAGGATTTGCATAGAAGGGCTGCTTATTATAATTTTGTTTGACTTAACAGGGTATCAGCAAGTTCCTGCATAAGAAGCATAAAGCTGTTTTCTTTTGCCTGATGCACTCCAGTTTTTAAGCCTCAGAACTTGGGATTGTTCAAATGTCAGAAGGTGACTTGACTGTTGTTAAACCTGAGGTATTATCACTTTTCCGTACGCATTCTTCGTGCTTCTTTTTATGCCCCTCCTTCCTTTTTTTCCACTATGTTATGTCGTCTTTGTCTAGTGTTTAATAGATAAATGCATTATGTTTTCTTTTCTTTGTTCTTCAAGCCATAGTCGAATCGATTGTTTTCTGTTTTTCGTTTCTTTTGAATGCTTGTAGCTGCCTCTACTTGTTGAGTGTTAATTTGTTCTCTCTTTTTGTTTTTGTTTATTTGGAGGGGGTGAAGGTGGGTGGGTTGTTTAACTGTTTTATATTTTTCGTTTGCTTTGTAATGTTGGAATTCTAAAGCCACATCGGTGCCAACTCATTCTCAGATGATGAAGTCTTATATCTGGCTTCAGACTACCGATGGTTCAATCCAACAAGTGGAACAAGAGGTTGCCATGTATTGCCCCATGATATGCAAAGAAAATATACAGAAAGAGATGGGAGCTTCCAAGAACCATGCAATATATCTTCCTGAGAGAGTCAGTACTGTAATCTTGAGCTTAATTCTTGATTACTGCAGGTTTCATCAAGTACCAGCTCGCTCGAACAAGGTTCTACATGTTTTTGGAATGTCATTCTGTTTTCCTTCTTTCTGAGTCTATGCCCTCTGTCTGTTTTGCATAAATTTGAGCTACTGAGCTGTTTTGCATAAATTTGAGCTACTGAGCTGTTTTGCATAAATTTGAGCTACTGAGGGCATTAATCTCCACCTGCACACCGGATTAAATGTTTACTCTGATGCTGGCGTAAACTTGGCACGCTCATATGACTCGGCACCACTCGTTTATGTAGGAATGCAAGGCTTTTGATGAAAAATACATCCGAATGGACACAAAGTTGCTCTGTGAGTTGACTTCAGCTGCTGACAGCCTCCAATTAAAACCATTGGTGGATCTTACTAGTCGTGCTCTTGCACGAATAATTGAAGGGAAAACACCTGAGGAGATACGTGAAATATTTCATCTCCCTGATGATCTTACAGAGGTCTCCGATGCTTGAGATATCTGTGTATGCTTAGCAAAAACTTGGTGTTTCTTTGTTGTTTTTAACACCACTCAGAAATCATCCAGGAAGAGAAGTTGGAGCCTTTGAAAAATTCAACTGACGATCCACGCATCCGGCTTTTGAATCGATTATATGCAAGAAAGAGGAGGGAACTTCAGGAAAGAGAGAAATTGAAGGTGACTTTGGCATTTTGATGAATCTGAATTCAAAATGTATAACATAATACGTTTTCTGGCTTTTACACTATGCTAAAGAATATATCCTTCTTATTGGTAGTCATTATTGAACCTTCCATACTTTTCAGAATGCCGAGCTTGAAGAAGAGCAAAACGATGAACGTTCAGTTGATGATCTCTTGTCATTCATTAATGGAGAAATTGGAGGTATACCTGAGTAATTGCTCTCTTATTCCTTGACTGCATAGTTATTGTTAATTGAGAAATTGGATTTATCATTGAGTAGCTTGTAGTTCCAAAGAGCAAATTGCACAACGCACACTTGATACTAATCTTTTCAGGATTGCATTAGCCCACATTATACTGTACTTGGGAGTACTTAAGATTCCTTTAAATGGGATTTGAAGTGTAGTGTCTTAGTCGTCTATTTTTACTTTATTTCCTTTTGAAGGCCTCATTGGAGGTAAGGAAATTATGTTTCACAGATTCCAAAGGGATTAAAACTTCCAAGAACAAAAAGAAGAATCGCAGGAGAAAATATCAGCAGAAAAGCACATGTCTATATGAGGCCAATGAGATCCATGAGGTTTGAATCACTAATTCGGTCTTGAACTTATACATTTCCGCTTGAGTTGTTAGGTAGTTAATTTTTCTTCATTTTTCTTTTCGCCCAAATGTTGTAGGTGTCGAGCAATCTTAACTTTGATTGCCCCAGTGATGAACTCAACAAATTTACGCCTAGTTTGAGTTTGACATTAAAGCTACAAGATCTAAAGGATGATAGGGTGGAGGATATGATTGGGTTTGATGATGTTGATATTGATGATGAGATTGATCCGGCATTGAAGGAAAAAATTGATAGGTTTGTCTGCAACTATTTTGGGTTATTACATGATTTGCAGTTTTTAATTTTAGTGGATGAAAAAAATATATATATCACGTTGAGCAACATGTGGAAGAAGAAGTACTGAATTGAACTGAGTGGTAATAACTTTGTCGATGATGACTTTAGTTATGGAAAGCTTAAGGAAACAGAATGGTGGATCTCATTATGGTGCAACTTCGTTGCTTTTTATTTATTTATTTATTTTAATGAACTCAGTTCTGAAATTGAAGATATGCAATTAGAAGACGAAATTTGATACCTGCAAAAGAATTTCAAATTGTCATATGTTTTTCAATGTTGCAGAGTTTGCTTAAAAACTAAATAGCTATTAATGTATTCTCCACTTCTTTTTTAAACCGTCCCATGTTCAAATCCACTCCTCACCCAGCTAAGAAGATGAAAAAGGTTGCTTAAAAAAGTTGGTCTGTGATAAAAATGAGTAAACATTGGGGACAATGTTTTGCCTTTGCGCTCTTTATGGTGGCTTTGAAAGATGTTGGTTTTTGATTTTCTGTGTGCAATAGTTGTTTGAACATTTTAAACAAATATTTGTTTATGTTTATAAAGAAAAGGAGCTCTCATTCTGATCATCACCATTAAGCATCTGTTGTGAAACATGGTTCCGGCCGCCCACTCTTCTGGTTCTGCGTCTTTTTCTCGCTAGTCAGTATTTTTTTATTTTCTGATAAGGATGTAACTGGAATTTCTAGTTGCATCCTCCACCATGGTTCTGCATGTAAATATGCAATTTATAGAGACAAAACTTGTTCTTGCTGCTGTGACATACTTTCTTAAATCATTGTTCAGGGAGGTTGAAGATTTTGCTCGGAGGTTAAATTCAGACTGGCCTGAAAGGATGCAAGAGATCCTATCTTTGGGTCAGGAAAGGAGGCCTGTACCATTTTCCATTAATGGAAACGGTTCTTTGAGAAGATATGCTTGTATGTTCTCTTTCTTCTTGCTTTTTTGTTCCCTTCTGAAAGCTTCTACCCTATTTTTTCCTGATATATAATACTCGTCACATAAGTAAATCTGTGCTAAGATATTTTCGTTACTTTCTTTTGGTAAGTAAGGTTGCAATTGCTTTACATGTTTCTCCTTTCAAATAGCTTTTGAACCTAATGACATGCCATGTTCCTTGAGACCAAGGGTGGAGGGCGAGTGCTAATCCCGGTGTCTCTGAAACTTACCTATGCAACCTGAAAAGAAATTGTTTTCACCATTCCTCTTTACTATATGATATCCATAAAGTATATAGTTGTGGAGTGAAAGCTGGAAAGTATAATCTGTTTCCCTGTCTCCTACGTGTGGTTTTCCAAATTTTTTTTTTCATGGGCTGATGAATATTATTCATTAGAATTTCTTTTCGTATTCCTGGTTATTCATAGTTGGCCGTTCTGTTTCTGTCACGTTATAATGTTACCAAGTGAGAGGAATTGATATTGATATCGATATTGCCCCCCTTCCATGTTCACTTAGTTGGCTGTGCATTAGCTATTTGATTAGTGATATTCCCTCACTCAGACAAGCTTAATTCCACTAGTATTGTACCAATCCTCAATGTTTGATCAACATTTGAATACATTGTATAACATCTCTTTCTTTTTGGAACTCCCGAGTGTGTATCTGTTTTATCCGCTTCTGAATCGTATGTTATTCATCGGAGGATCAGAACAAGAGACAAACATTAAACTCAATAGCACTTATTCAGCATTACATTCCCTATTACTCATCTTACCACTCGTGCATACAGGAGTACATCCAGAGTGGAAACGGCTCGAGCAAAACTCTTGTCGGCCGAAGGCTGGAACAATTTTGACCAGATGCTAACAGGATACCAAGAGTTCCTATTCTCATTTATTTGGACCCAAACATAATTATTTTTTCCCTTCGTCATAATTTAATCTTCTTGTTTTGTTGGGGTAATGAGCTGGAGTTGGATTTTGGGGGCAACTGTTTGTATGTTAGGGCAACAAATAAATCAAAAAATAATACTTCTGCCTCTATTTTTATGAGCCAAACTTGTTCGTTTGTCACGAGCTTGTATGAGGTTACACGAACTGGTCGTCTCACTTATTTTGGCATTTGTTTTACAAGTTCAATGTAGTTTTGAAATTTTAATTCATGTCCTTCGTTTAGTGCCACTCTTTTAAGTCTCTTACACATAGCTCTTCGATCCTGGCGTTCAATTTGGAATGCAGTTTATTCATCCATTAATTCATAACATATTGGGAAAAATTGAAACTAAAACCATAAATACTTGTGTGAAATTACAACTCGACAATGAGCCAAATACATCTACCTCTAATGTATTTGGAGAAATTCCAACTTATTGTTACAAGTGACGGTAGAGCTCTTCATTCTGTAAAATCTCTTCCCCCATAACTAAAAGTTATTGCATTCTTCTTCTCCTTCAGGCTCCTCCTCAAACCGAAAGCCGAAAGGGTTAGCATGAAGTACCAAACAAGACGATGAACGAGCTACAAAAATTCAGGTAAACCACAGGCGTTAGCTGTTAGCCGGGAGTTTAAAAGAGAAGAAGACATGTATGTTAATTGCAATATTATTCATTGTCACAGAAAACTTACAGTTTATTCATCGAGCATTCTTCGTTTCCTGAACAATGTCACCCTTACATGAAGCCAATCATTTAAACCATTCAAGAGCTTGAAGTATGTGTATCTCCATGACCTATTGAATATCAAACTCCCACAAACTCCCCAGAATCCAACCACAAATCCAAGCCCCAAACTCACGTAAAAGCCTGGAGTTATAAACCCGTCATTATCTTCATCTTGATTCTCAACCACCGGTTGCTCCTCTGGAGTTGTTTCCTCAGGAGAGCACGTCTGAAGTGGGATTCCACAAAGGAGAGGATTTCCGGCAAAAACAGAGGGCTCATAAATTTGAAGCTGAGATCCTATGGGAATTTTTCCAAATAGGTTGTTGTTGGACAAGTCCAACTTACCAAGGCCAGATATTCCAAAAAGACTTGTTGGAATTGTACTATGTATTTGGTTGTTTGACAAATCAAGCAAATCTAAAGACTGCAACTTCCCGATATTTGGAGTTATTTGACCTGTTAAGTTGTTTCTTGATAGGTTTAAAGAAACCATCCCCACAAGATCAGTGATTTCACAAGGAATCTCTCCCGTTAATCGGTTACTTGACAAATGAATACTCTTTACAAGCCCCAGAATGCTTTTGTATTTGGACATCATGCCTTTCCATATCAAGGATGCTTCGTCATCATAACTATAACCAGTGAGAGTATTCGAGTTTACATAAATGGTATGAGTGATAGTTAGACTTGAACTTCCTCTTAGAGCCAAATTAGTCAAATTGTTGATGCATTTGGGTATACTTCCGGAGATATTGTTCATCGAGAAATCCAAAATTTGAATACTTCTCATATTACACATTTGTAACGGAATGCTTCCATAAAAGTGATTAGAACGAAGGATAAGGATAGTCAAATTTGGAAGTCCAAACCCTAACCATTCAGGTATCGGCCCGGATAAATTATTATTTGCAACATCAAAAACTACTAGGCTTGTACAATTGTTCAAGGATGAAGGCAATTCCCCCACAAATCCATTATTGTTTAGGTTCAACGTTCGAATAGAAAATAAAGAGCCAATTGTGGTAGGAATTCTCCCCAAAAAATGGTTGTCACTCAAATCAAGAATAAAAAGATTTTTGAAATGAGTCCAGCAATCGGGAAGTTGTCCGTCTAAATGATTGCTTGAGAGATCAAGCAACGTTAAGTTACTTGCCTTCATTGGAAACAAGAAAGAAAAAGACCCAGAAAAATTATTGTGGGATAGATCAAGATGTGACACTTTTAATAGGAATGGAGGGACTTGACCTTCCAATTGGTTCCAACTCAAATTTAATTTACTAGGGAAACATAAAAAATCGATTTGAGAGTTTGGAATTGTTCCCCTAATTTGGTTGTTGGAGAGATCTACAAAATCAATTTCAGGATGATAAGACAGCCTTTCCCAAAACCAACTTGGAAGAGTATCAGATATTCCTGCATTAGAAATATCAAGGATTGAATAACTTCTCTGAGTTTGAAGCCAATTTGGAAAATGTGGGCCTATCTTGCAAGACCCCAAGAATATAAAATCCAATTGAAAAGGGGGAACCCATTTAGAATGGAAGTTTAAAGTTAGTGAGGCAGAGGACAAACCAAAACATTTTAATCTGGAGAGACCCGAGAAATGACTTTCTGAAATCACCCCTTCAAATTGGTTAAAAGAGAGATCTAGATATGCAAGAGAGCTCATGTTTCCAATGACATCGGGAAATAAGCCAGTTAATTGGTTGAAAGAGATGTCAAGATGACGAAGAGTGGCATTGTATTTGGACAACCAAAGAAATATGGAAGAAGTAAGTTCGTTGGAACTAAGGTCAACATGAGCAAGAGATCTAGAAGAATTTATGTTAAAAAGAGTAGTGGAATGAATTGCAGGAGAAGGAAGACTGCAATTTAACAGTGTCAAGTTTGTAAGTTTAGGGAGCTTACTAACTATTTCCAACCAGTCTGGAACATTACTAAGATTGTTGTAACTGAGGTCCAAATATGTTAAAGAAGAAAGACGAGGTAGCCATGAATTGAGATTTTCTACATTAGCAAAGTGATTGAAGCTGAGATCAAGATATTGCAAGTGGGTAAGGTTTCCAACTTGACTTGGAAATTGACCACCAAAAGAAGCACCAAAGAGATCGAGGTATCTTAAACTGAAAAGAGAACCAATGAAATCTGGAAGTCGGATCCCATTGAAGTTTATCCACGAAAGGTCCAAATATTCCAAATGTTGCAACTCAATCAGTTTAGGATTCATCATCTTACCTTGCAAATAATATCGGATAAAGTGCGGGTGTCCTTTCTGATCAATTGAGCGAGCTCGATGGTAACGTTCCAATCCAAGATCAAGTTGAGTAACATGGTTGGTACGGTTGCTGCAGTGGACGCCTACCCATTTGCAACAATCTTGCTTGTGTTCTTCTATTCCCCACGAAGAGAGGAAGTTGTTGTCATCCACGAGGCCCTGTTTGAAAGCAAGGAGTGCTTCTCTTTCCCTCTCAATGCACCTCATCACTCCTGAAGAAATATTGTTGAATCCAAGAGAAGGGGAAGGGTTGACAACACATGGTAGTAAAATTACCACCACAATTGAAGCATGAAAGAGTTTGTTGAAGCACCTGATTCCGTCACCCTCCATCTTAATTCAACTAAATGAACGAAAATACAATTGAAGAATGAAAAAGAAAAACTGTGGATGCAGGATTTTGATTTAGAAGAAGCTGCAAATGTGGTTCAAAATGGTGAGGATTTTTTTGTTTTGTTTTTGTTGGTTGAGGACGTGGGTGGCTGTCGATGAAAATGTAGGATATGCATTAATGAAGATAATACGTACAACCATAGGATGCATATGGCTTCATTAAAAATCTTGCTGAGAATTTCAAACTAAACGAAGGGAAAAAATGTCCCACACCAAACAATAGATGGTAATAATAGTATTTTTGATATTTTTGCTCTATTTTTCACTAGACTGACTTGTCTTTTTGGCGAGAAATTGTTTTTTATTTTTAGACAACGATATATATATTTACACTATAAGAGTAAATATTGTATCAATCACAATTTTACAAGATTTAAATTTAACATCATTCACTTATAAGTGAAAACGAATATTACTAGTTCGTAGTACTAAATGTGAAAAAGTGTTAGTGAAAAACCGACAAATGTCACGGACAATCTATGACACGCTATGTTTAGGTGTGGGATTTTCAAGTCATGAGATTGAAAAGCCAAATTATAAAAGAGAACACCACAAAATAAGAAAATTATTTAATAGTACGTAGAATTGAATGATATGGAATAAATGAATAAGATTTTAAACATAGAATATCCAATAATTTCATTCATTTCAAACACTAGTTTAGATACGGACATTTCGGCACACTAGTTTAGTATAATATATTTATGCACCGACATATTAGTACACTAGTTTAATATCATATATTTAGGTATGAAATTTTTTGGTACACTTATGTTTTTGCATATTTTCTTATGTGCCTCTAATTCACTACAATATATTTAGGTACAGACATTTTGGTACACTAATTTAGTAAAATATATTATGATACGGACATTTAGGTACACTAATTAGAGGAAGTAAAATAGATATAATGAATTAGAATGTGTATAATAATAAATAATTTTAATTTTAATGTAATGACACCAAATACGATATCTATTAAATATTAAAATAAAAATATAATATGAATTTGAACTAAGTACACATTAGACGACTAAAATCAATATCCAATATAGCACCAGGTTTTTATTGAATTTTAATCTTCTTCAAGGATTAAAGTTCAAAAACCCCTAAATTTAAACCTATGGTTTATGGGATTATGGTGGCTTATTTCAAAGTTGGCCTCTTCATAAAGTTGCAGAGCTTACCATTATGACCATATGTATATACTTTTTTTTAATAGTTTTTTTGCAAGTCTACATAAATTAGAAAACCTTACTACAACCATAGACATAGGATTTGACAGTAGAATTTAGCCGACATACATTGTTGTTGGGCAAAGCCAACCTAGCTGATGAAGACATGATTCGTGGCGCAAACCTTTAGATATTGCGCTCAATTTTTTCCCTCTTCACGTCAAAATTTTGCCCGATGATTGTGACTTGCCCTACGATAGCCTTCCGTTGTGTAAAGATCTTGAGTAAACCTTAAATGTTAATCAATTTTATCCTACCAACTAAAAATCTATCGAGTAAAGTCCCTTTGCCCACCAAATTTGGTTCTTCGAGCAAAAATTTGTAGGGAAGCCATATTCTCTGGTTGTGACACTGTAAGTAGTTTTCTCCAACTCATTATAATGGCCAATTTCCTAACATGTGCACCACGAGAGCATGGATCCCATGCCACGACAATTCTTGTCCAATTTGACTTTCTTTGCTCCCAAATGTATTTTGTTCTTCTCATTCATTGGGTTATATGTCCACTCTGTCCCCACAAATTGTACAACGATTAAATATATTTTTGTATTGTAGTAAAATATTATCACTTAGTACTATGGTTTAAAGATATTTCTCTTCATTTGTAAGTGAGAGGTCTTATATTCAATTCTCGCCAAAGAAAAATTTGAACCACATTTTTACTAGTTTATTGTGAGGCTAAGTCCACCCTCCTCATTGTAAATAACATCGTTTGTTAAAATAAAAAAATTGCATATAGTGTAATTAAATTTTCATTGAGAATATTTCTGTATTGTATATTGTAAACATGGTTTTGGGGAAGACCATTTCAATATTGATGAAAAAGGTTAAATTACATCATATATATGCTTCTTTCGGTTTAGGCTTTTTAGCCAAAATGGTCCAAAAGATTTTCATAACACATAACTTTGGTCTTTGAGATTTAAAATCAAGAGAAGTAGTCCCTGAGATTGTCCACCATTCATTATTTTGATCCTTCCATTAGAAAACTCCTTTAAGTGGTCCCTAAGCTTTTTAATGGAATGACCAAAATATTGGATGGTGGACAATTTTAAGGACCAAAGTTATGTGTTATGCAAATCTCAGGGACCAAAATTATGTGTTATGCAAATCTTAGGGACCAAAGTTATGTGTTATATTCTCAACTTAATAGAGTTTATTAACATAAGGACCAAAATAATGGATGGTGGACAATCTCAGGGATCACTTCTATTGATTTTAAATATCAGGGACCAAAGTTATGTGTTATGCAAATCTCAATGACTATTTTGATTAAAAAGTCATAAAATAAATTTAAATAAATAAATAAAAATTCTAAATTTGTGAAAGTACACCCAATCACATTCATAGCTATAATTAGAAGTACAAATTCATTAAAACCACACGCTTGATCAAGCTTGAGAGTAACTTCATAAAATAAGTAGACGTCTAGTGACAATGATACAACGTAATGTAATTACACAGAGTATATAATTAGATAAAACAACAAGACGACGATTTATCTGCCATATAAAGTCCTTCTCCTTCAGCCGATAAACTCCGGACCAAGCAAACGGAGCCCATAAACTCCGGACCATGCAAGCGTAGCCCATCCATGAATACGATAGTGCGTGCTTCACAAGCTGGTAAGAATGCGTGTGGATGTAAGCCACCCCAAACGTATTGGATAACAAAGTATGGTAGCGGTCCTCACACTGGACAGTATAGTATTAGTAGTGACGGAACGGATTTATTGTTATTGTGACGTTTTAATTTGTTCTACAAGTTACCATCTTATTTTGGGGTCTGATTTTACAAGTTACCAAGATTAGAAATGGAAAAGTAGAAATTCATTTTGTTTAGCAGTGGGATGGCAAATGGACCAACCAATCATTCCTGAAAAAAAACCCAGCAGCTGAAGATATCGAGTGTATACCAGTTGGTTCTTTCCTCACTCTCTCTCCGTTTCTTGTTCATCTCTCGTTTTTTGATTGATTCGTGTTAAAATTATCCGGTCCATCTTATCCGTGTTCATCCTGAAAAAACACTGTGTTATCCATTTGTTTGTGTTCATTTGATGAGAATTTAGCCAACCCAGAATTTTGATTCTTGTTATCTGTGGCAGAAAGTTTCAAACTTTGTAGAATATTTTTAGCTCTGTCAATGGCGGTTCTTGTAAATTACATGTCTCCAATTGCACACCCATCGCCAGAAACCACTAGAAAAACTTGTGGGTTCTTCTCCCACATCAGGAATCTCCAACCCCTTTCCCTTAGCAAGGGATTTTCCAGAGTTTTGGCGACTTCCCAGATCACGATTTCTTCTAAAGACACTGTTTTCGACTTGCCCAACTGGAGGCATGCCAAGAATGACAGAAGAAGCAAGGAGCTCAGACTCATTGATGCCTTTGTGCATTTGGAGTCTATGGTGGGGAAGGGCCAGAAGCCTGATGTGGCTCAGGCAACTCAGCTCTTGTATGACCTCTGCAAAGCGAATAAGATGCGAAAGGCAGTCAGAGTCATCGAAATGATGGTTGTTTCCGGCATTATACCTGATGCAGCTTCTTATACTTTCTTGGTGAATTACTT
>JAOTRO020000007.1:2725985-2739924 GCA_028566515.2 Pyracantha coccinea | reverse complement strand
AATTTATTCACATTTTCCAATATCATCACTTTATGGCTTCGTCACCTGCTAGGTGTCGGCCAGCACAGCTCGATTCGAAGTCCTAGTGGACATTCTGGGTCGGGGTGTGTCAACGTTTTCTCTTATATTTACTGCATAATTTAACATGCATGAAAACTTTCTATTCATCTTAAAATTGAAGATAATTATACTGATAGTTTTAGCTAGTCTCAGCAGTAAGTATCTAAACAAATCATATGTGCCAATTTTCTTTTGGATTGTTTTATGACAATTTGAGGAGTTAAACCAAATATTGAAAGATGGAAAAATTTGCATTTATGATTAATGGATTTTTATCCAAAATGATTAATGAGGTTGTCATAACTCCTTATTTTGACCTCTGATAATAAAAAGGTAGAAGTGGACCATCCACTGTAAATTATTAATGTCTTTCCGTGAAAAATCTTTCAATACCCACGTTAAATTGTTACGTGCACGACCTTGTGACTCCCCTTTTAAGGGTATTTTTGTCAAGCCACCCCTCTACTTAACGAAAATATTGACAAATTTTTCACAAAAGGAAAAAATAGTTTATGTTGGACAAACTTAAGGACTAGTTCTATCAATTTGCATTGTCAGAGACCAAAATGATGAGTTATGACAATCTTAAGAACCATTTTGACTAAAAACTCTTAATTAAAAGAACTAAATATATCTTCTCAAAATATTTGCGACATCTTCTCAAAATCTTTACAAAAAGAAAACTACCAACTTAGCAGTGAGTGCGTAAGATGATGAGTAGAAGTAGGTTAGAGATTTTTACACCAAGAAAAAGATTGTATTAAAAATGAATTACAAAATGAGTAAAAAAGAATATAAATGTTAAGACAATAAGCAAATATAACCTAATCATTTCTTGATTTTTTTCTTTCTTTTTGGAAACACCTAATAATTTATTGATACGTTGTCCAAATGTTATGCATTACAACTGTAAGGCTGCATCACAACTTATGTTCTAAATTTAGTTATTTTTCTTAATTGTAACCTGCTTGAATTTTTTTAAGCAAAAACCCCACATTGGATCTTAATAAATATTAAAAAACCGGCCGACCAAAAAGAAACATTAAAAACAACTTAATCATGGACTTGTTACTAATAAAACTTGTATTAAAAAAAGATTGGAAGATCCCTTTCCAACCACATGGATTACGTAACCATAAAATCCGAAAAATCCCAACTGAACGAGGACAAAAATATGATGATTGATGCTACATAACATTGTATTGAGCTCCAAAGGCGTGAAACATTGAATTCACCGACAGAAACGAACGGGTTGCCGTCCTTACGAAAATTTTACTATGCTCTGGTATATTTAGAACTTCATAGTATATGAAACATTGAAACTACTTTCACTCTTGTAAAGTTGTTCTTTTTATCCTAAGGGTAGTGGTGGCTCGACATGTATTAACATATCAAAACTGCTAAATATGTATATCAACAACTAAGAGTCACACGCTAGCAATGACGAGGAGTTTCCGACACGCGCATGGGGCGACTGTCTCTAGAAAGATCGTTATCGTACTTTTCAGAGACTTGTCAATGCAAACGATGATTCACGTTCCCTCACATCATTCATGAAAAAAAAATTGTATGTGACGATAGACAGGTCATTCTCAAATCTCAACAAACGAGAGCTATAAAGTCTTCTAATCTTTTCTGGTTCTCCTTGGTTACCTTGCGACAAGGGCACGACGCTGAGGCTACGGCCGGTGGCCTGGTACGCGCGGCAATGGTCCGTCGTGGTCGTTGAAACAGCTTCTTCGGGTTCTCGAGGGTCAGAAAAGATCGCATAGGCAAGAAGAAAAGAGAGAAAAGTGGTTTCGAGGTTACTGCTCGAAAACTAAAGCTTAAAGCAAAATAATCGATCTCACTAACAAAATTTACCGCACGGTAACTATTTCGATTTTCATTTTGAGCGTGAAGTACTCCTTACAGTATATACAATTTCGGAACTGTAACGAAAAAGGCAAGAATTAAATTCGACGAAACTTGAATAAGACTATACCTAATCTCAAAAATCAGAAGAGCTGCGGTTTTTTTCCATCTTGTGCATAAGTCTAGACATACAAACAAACGTAGTTTCCGGAATTTTGCCGTTAAAATGAATGATTAACGATGAAACGATGTCTAATGTAAACTTATGAACCTCGGGCGTAACTGCCATGCGTATAAGCATTTCCGTCCACACCTCTGGGGCCAACTTTATAGCTTGACGGAGATACCGAAACCCATTTACAACCCTCATGACCATGGTGTGTGCCTGCAGAAACAAAAGTACAATGGATGAGCAATCTCATACTGCATGTTTCCGAATCCACTTGCTTCTTATTTTTTTTGTCTACTACGGCGGAGTAAAAGTACAATTTATATACCAACCTCTGACTCAGGTGAGCCTCTGGGTTCAGGCTTCTCATCCAACATATGACCAACAACTTCATCCTCAAGAAAACCATCAGCTGCAGCAATTATATCCCGAACAAGGAATACACGCACCCTCTCACCCTTCTTAGAGAGAATGAAGTGGAAAAGATCTTCAGTTGCGGCAACAACTGAATGCATGTCAAATGATTTACTTCTCAACGGATTTGGAGTACTCCCCGCAGAATTTGGGGACTCCTCAGCACTCTCAGAAGCCTGTTCAGATATTGCTGCAATCTGGAACAACGTATAGATCCTGATTAACACATTGAAAGTAGAAAGAAATGCAAATTCTTGACTAATTAATATTGTAGTAAACGGAATAATAAGTTGTTATGCACAAATACAAGTATGCTTTAGGCAACCTACCAGGCGTTCTAGCCTATTCCACCTTATCGATCCATCGTTGCGTATAAGAAGTTGTCTTAAAATTCTTCTCATATCAGGATTTGGGTCAGCCAGAAGTCTTCCAATCACAAAAGGATATGAACTCTCAATAACTTTGAAATTAGGATCAAGGACCTTGGCGGTGCCTTCTAGTGATCCCAGTGCTCTTATTACCAGGGCATAGTCCGGAGGAAGAGAGAAGTTAAATTCGTACATAACATCGTAGAGTTGGTCCATTACTCCCTGGAATCCATTGCAATGGTTAGACCTAAGGAGATACTTAATTCTTCCATAAATTGCGGTGTCTTAATAACCTGATGCTGATTTCCATAATGAAACACTTGAACAGATAACTACCAAGTATGCTCATGGGATAGATAAAAGGAGTGGAAGCACAAACCTGGAAATCTTGAGACTGTCTAGTCCGGTCGCTAAAGGATGCTTGCAATGCATCCGAAACTAATTGTATATCAACCACTTCAGGAAGGAATCCCAATGAAAGAAAGTCATTTGCCAAGCCCAGGGAGTCTCGATTAACAAAATGCACAAGCTGAAAGATACAGAAACTTATCAAATAAAACAACCATAAGTCAATTTGCCAAAATATTTAGCAACATCATACAAAAAAGAACAAGCACAAAACCGATTAACAGAACGAAAAACTACTCATGAGGCAACCAAATACAAACTCCTGTTGTTTTTGGGTGTCCAAAGAAACTCATCAAAGATGATAGAATATATATACATACCAGTAATCTGAAAACTTTCAAGGACGATAAAATCCAAGCATAACAAAGCAATGTATGAAACTATATAATTTCTTTAGAGTCAACAAGAAGTATCACTGCAATCTAAACACTAAAAAATTCAAGAAATGAGGTAGGTAAAGAAAACTGGACCACCAAGAAGTGTTAAACGTTCATAAGTTGATAACAAAGCTAGCTTAACAAAAGGTAGATGCCATGCAGCCCATCTTCCCAACCTCCCATGCAATTCAATAGTTTGGTTAACATCAGTACAAGGCATCAGATGGAGGTAAAAAATGGCCATGAATAGCTTAATACTAACAAAAGGCCATAAATGCATGCTTAAAAATTCTACATTGAAAAAAAAAAAAAAACTTAAGCTACAAACATGAAAGTTTTGGACTTGTGCCCCAAGAAGATAATTATTTGATGTTTCTTACCACTTGAATAAGTCCCACACGATAATGTCGAGGAATTTCACCCATCATTCCAAAATCAAAATATGCAAGAGCACCAGTATCAGTAGCGACAAGGTTACCCGGATGCGGGTCAGCATGGAAAAATCCCACCTCAAGCAATTGTCTCAAAGAGCAGTATAATCCCTGTAAGGAAAGATAAAAAGGATGAGATATTTTAACAACACAGCCAAATTATGTGCACTACTAGTACATCAGGACAACTTGTAAGGCCAAGCAGGCCCAATAAGCTATTGGACCAACCCTCTAATTACCATTTATCATATTCTTTAACTTATAAGTGAAGTTCATTTTGTTTCATGTTATGTTATTACTATCGAATATATGACTATAGTTGGTTCCAGAAAGGTCAAAAGTTCACCTGTCTAACATGTGACTTTCTAAGGAGTTTGGATGGCATTAATAGAAGCATCTGCAAGGGCAGGCTAAGATTTTTCCAGTTTTGCTATAGCCTAGAGTAGAAGACTTCAAGAGTAAAATTAGTTAGCTTTGCCTAAGCAAGCACTATTAAACCAAATCTGATCAGACTTTCCTATGGTATTTGAATCTATAAACTTCATAATTAGCCGTTCAGAATTCAATTACTAAACTCTCTTTGCTAATCTGTAGCCCTACACTTTATCTTTTCTTTCTATAAAATAAAAAGTGCGAATGCACTAGATGTTGAGCGATTCCTTCCAAATACCTGATCAATTAATCCCTTTCTGTTCAAACCAGCCTTCTCTAGGCCAATTTCATCTGTAAGCTTAATTCCATCAATCCACTCCATTGTGAGCACACCCCTACGGGTAAAATCCCAATATATTTTTGGAACTTTTATACAGTTCGCCTCATTATGTTTAAGACTTTTTCCAGCTGTAGGCTTTGGACCGGTCTTTTTCATCTCACCTGTATATCACAAAGAAAAAATCTACTCATATAACAGCTCGCTTTGTAGAGAATTAACATAACACAGGACATGATGAATTCTCCTATAAAGCCAGTCCGATACATTTTGTCCATCCGGCATAGCACACTAATTTTATGGCATGCATACTAGCTCCAAAAAATGAGCTAAAGCACCAATTTATAGAATAAATTAATTCCTATAACTGAAAATTCAAATGAACTTATTTAATTTTTTATCCATGTCTCTTTTCTAGAAAGAAAAAAAATCCATGGCAAAATAAGTAAAATATAAGCGTTTGAAAAGCACACATGAAGATATTGCTATTAAAAATTTAATATGGGCTGACATGGCATGTATTTAACACAGGTTAAAAAAACCACACCAGAGTATGAGGAGATCGTCATATATAATGAAAGAGGGATTCACATTAGAGGCAGAACTATTGTGGAATGACTTCCGTATCTAATACAGTGCACTCGTTAGTCATTACAAACGTACAAAAACTTACTTGGGTCTGAACCATAGAGAGAGGCAAAACGGTCAGCATTCTTTGCCTCTTGGATGTAATCAATTTCATCAAACATATGCCTCACCTGTGGAGAGAGAGAGAGAGAGGGAGGGGGGAGGAATCACACACAAATCTATGTTTAGGCATTAGCTAAGATTCAGAAGTTTAATTTCATCTACAAAATGGAGACATAGAGAAACGATAAAATGCATTCTATGTGAGATGAAATCCACAACGCACCATCTCATTCACGGCCACTAGTAGATCTTTGCGGGCCTTGGCAAAACGCTTTAACTGTCCCCCAATCATACTGAACAACAAGGCGTCAAGGGTCAATACAAGTGACATACCCGGCCTTTGTACTTTAACTGCTACCAGCTCCCCAGAGTGCAAGTGAGCTGCAAAACTTGAAACAACAAAATAAACATTTCATGAATGGTTCTCACAAGCATGTATTTCTTTTGTTGATCATCCATGGGAGATGCGCCACTAAATCAAGGGGAAAAAAATTTCCCACTATGAAACAGAGCATGACATTAAAATGGAGCTCTCTAACCTTTATAGACCTGCCCTAGGGATGCTGCTGCAATAGGCTCTGGGCTGATGTCGGCAAAAAGTTTTGAAATGGGGGCACCTAGCTGAGACTCAATAGATTTAATTGCAACACGCGTTGGAAATGGGGGTATTTGATCCTGTTAGGAAAGGGTTCGATAATAATGAATAAGTAAAGAGATCTATAATACCGAGAGCTATAACATTCAATCACATAACCCTTATCATAGGTGCCTGCGTGAGAAAGAAGCTAAACCTGTAACTTAACAAGCTCTTGGCAGTATATAGTTGGCAGTATGTCTGGTCTGGTGCTCAAAGCCTGCCCGAGCTGTGAATTCAAAGTTCAAACATAATTGCATAAACTAGGTACATCTTGCATTGCACAATTAGACAGAAACCAAATGACATAAGATTACATTCATTAGTTATTAACCTCTCAATTGGGGAAAGAAAAGGTATCGTGAAAATTTCATAACAAAGAAAGTGGCTTACCTTGATGTAGAAAGGTCCCAAGCGAATTAGAGTTTCACGAAACTGCAAGATCACATTAATCATTTCAGATATATATCTAACTTTAGGATCATAAAAGGAGAATTACGTATATCTAACTACACACCAGCATCACTAAATAAATGCAGAAGTAAAAGCAAATGCATCACCATATCATGTAAAATATATAAATAAATGTATCCTGTCGATTACCTTGACGGCGCGTTTCTTTATGTCATGGACAAAGAATTGCCAGATTGTGAGCTTCACCACATGAAATGAAATAATTGCAGCTCTATACAATGCCAAAAAGGGACCAAAACGGTAGACAACAGAAATACTTTTGGAGCCTGCATCAAGAGCGTGCCCGAATTCACTTTCTAGTGATTCCTTCCTCAACTTTGCATACTCTGCAGATGCCATTTCACCATGCACACTGGTGGAAATACTGCATAAACCGATGAACACGAAGCATTTCAGAATTCAAACAAGAGAACACAAAACGAATGCCTTGAATTCCCAACACACAGAATACTCGTAAACTTACGAATTCCGTTGTAACAATTGATGCGGAAACAATTTTTCTTGCTTCCATCTAATTTCAACATAGTTATTGTAACCCAATGGTATGCATTTTCGTATTACGGTCTCCACGTTTCTGTCATGGCGTAAAGCTGCGCAAAAAACCCAATACATAGAATTACTCATAGCTTAATCCACGAATGTAACAATCACAGTGAACTTATTGATCAAATTACGTAACCTAAGTGAGCAAATTCGTTATAATTAACCAAACAAATCGAGAAATTAGGAAATAAGAAATTGGATTGGATTACGGCAAGTGCGATTTTCTTCCCGCATTTTCTCAGCAACCAAACAGACAATAAGCAAAATCTAGACGCGGGAAAACCGAGTGATCGTGCGAGCGGTACTTACTTTGGGTTAGCAGAGTGGCATGGCGGTGGCGCTTGAGCGCGGCAAAGACATTCCTCATCGGCGGCGAAAATACAGTGGGGCAAAAGCTCACGAAGCCATCACAGATTTTACAGATTTGCAAACTGCACCGCGAGTGTTTGTAGTAATGCTCCAGTGGAACGGAAACCAGAGAGAGATTGCTTGGAGACCGAGAAAGCTGCCACGTTTTAACATTGAACTCGACAACTCTTACGGACACCTAAACAGTAAACCGCCTATACGGGTTTTTGGTTTTCTTTTCTTTGGTTCGTTAAGGTGTTGATTTGCATTTGGAGACCATGATTCTGAAAATACACAAACTTGAGGTTTTAATTTGTTTACGTTTTGAAATCGGATCAATTTATGCATTATCATGTTTGATTTTTGTTAAATTATGATGTTTGGTCATGCGATAAATGTAAAAACTCGTTTGTAAATATACGCAATACAAGGATGTTACAAAGTGTGTCATTCAGTGTCACAGTTTGGTGATATTTCTCTTTATTTAGAATTGATAGGTTTATGGTTTAAATCTCGTGAATAACAAATTTGATACTAATTAAGTTGCCAATTGTGTGGCTTAGTAGAACTTATATGCCCTTTAGTATAAAAATATATAGATGTATTTAAAAAAAAAGTTTTACAATGCCCACGTCAGGAAAAGTGAGTGATTTATATATGTAAAACTCACATATTCATAACTACGGTCTAGTGTATTCCTCTTCATTTGTAAGTGAGAGGTTTTAGGTTCAATTCTTACCAAATGCGAATTTGAACCACATTATTACAGCCTATTGTGTGGCTAAATCTACCCCCTCCCCCTTAGTATAGATAATATCTCAAAAAAAAAAAGTCAAAAAAACAAGTAATAAGTCAAATGACTTAGATGTCATGTTAAATTATGGCATCTCTGTTAGAGAAAATCTCAATATCTATTGGTCATAGTTAGCATATTTGACATCTCCATATCTCTTTTGGAGATAATCTTAAGAATGAACTTGTGTGGGCTAGTTCTCAAAGTAGACAATATCCCAACAAGATCCTCTCCGAATACTTTGGTGAGGACCATGGAGGTCCGTTTCGTTCATCGTACATCGTACGGTCATTTTTTGTCAAGTAATGTTTGTATTTAATTTTAAATAATTTATTACTGCACAATGTACGATGAACGGATCCGACAATATCTTACTAGAGTGTGAGTCTCGAGGGGTTTATTGAGTAAGACACGGTGTTGTGTTCAATGTATTTTTTGGATTTAGATCTTCTCAGGATCGCCTCATTGGGGATCCTGGAGATCAATGCATAGTAATTGTTCATCAAAGAAGATCGTGAGGCCACAATTGAATGTTTTTTATATTTTTAAAAGTAAAGCAGCCTTGTTTTGCATGAAAAATATAAATAAAAAAATTATGATCGCACGATCTTTGATGAATGGTTACTATGCATTGATCCTCAGATCCCCAGTGAAGGGGTCCGAAGAGGATCTAAATCCGTCTTTTTTCACTCTCTTTTGGTTGACAAAGATGACTTTGAGGCCAATAACAAGGCCCAATATTAACCAGGCCTATTTTGATACTTAATTGGTTCAAAAGACCCGAAGCCTGCTCCGTCCCAATTTGCCTGTGACGGTCACGCTCCCCTCTGTCTTCTAGTAACGTCAGTAAACCATCGAGCTCGAAAACCCTCACCGATTGCAGTGCTTCATCTCTCCATCTCTCTCTCTCTCATCGTTCTCTCTCTAGAACCTCATTGTTCCCATCGAATGACGACTCCGCAGCCGGCGTCTCTGCGGCCATGGTTCCTCGAATTGGTGCCGATCGTGGTGGTTCTCCTAATAGTAGCTCACGTCCTCGCTCTGGTACTCGCTAATTTCCTTCTTCTTCCTGATTTTTCGCTTCAATTAGTGCCTAAAATCTGATTTTTCATCGTGTTAGGTGTACTGGATATACAGATTAGCTACTGGGGAGGAGAAGCAGCCCCAGAGGAGAAAAGCACACTGAGGAGGAACAGGTTGATTTGTGAAATTAAATAATTTAAAAACCCTAATTTGTTGATTTCTTGTGGATTAGTATTAATTAAGTTTGATTAAGAGCAAGCGATTGCTGTTAGTTATCTGTGTACTAATATATTGTGGATTTCTGAGAAATTGATCAATTACACGGTACAAGAATTGGCAGAGATCCATATGAGTGTTGTTAATTTTTAATTTTTTTATATATTTAATTACAGTTTTTGATTTGTGAAAGTATGAGTTCAGTGTATTTTACAACTAGCTTTTTTTCGGGTTCGAAGAAAATGTATTAGAGGGATGAACAATCTGTTAGATTTAGATGCTATTTCCCATCAAGCTTATAGCTTTATATATGTTTCATTTGGTTGCTGAGTAATCCGAGGAACAATGTTCTTCTTGTTCGAATTACCTAGTAAGACGGGCAATTTACAATGTGATGGTACCAAACTTGCTGTGATTGGTCCTCTATACTTAACCCCGTGTCAAAATGATCTGTCCTTAACGATCATGCTGCACTGGTTTCCCAGTCATTTTTAGACGTTCGTGTTGTGCATCAGCTTAGCTCTACAGCCGGTGCTGGCCATACAGTGCCGGCCAATCCATTGTTGCAGAGGATTAATGTTTTGTTCTTGCTGTTTGGTTAAACTTAGGATGTGTGCTTCTGAATGAATTTACATGTTATGAAGGGTACTTAGGGGGTACTTAGGGTGTTTTTATGTGTTCTGGATTGTAACCAGCACCCTTTCTTCTGAGATATTGGTCGGTGTGTCAAGGCTTCTTAATATGAGTCAGAATTTGGTGTGTTCAGATACTGAAAATGTCATTACAAATCTTGACATGCCGAAAAGCTTTTATATCATGTCAGGATGAGCAGCTGTTATCTATTTGTTGAGTTTTGCCTTCTTTTTCTTCGACTTTTGCGATATGAAACCATGTTACTTGAAACAATTTGAGAATCAAACTAGTGAGAAAATGTTTTCTTTCTGTAGATGGATGCCAAATTCTGGCTTTGTGGGATAAGGCTTTGTTGTTGTAGATGAATACCGAACCTGAATGTTTAGATGTTATCTTACATAGTATGTAACTTGACATTTGTGTATTCTTCCCCCGAAACATTATAGGAATCGTTTTCTTCTCTGTTTTGGTCATGTTTGGATTTCTGCACACCAATTTTCACCTCTTGCATGCTCTTTTTAATTCCGGCCTTTGAATCTCCTTCGGTTTGTTCAATCCAATGACTAGAAAAAGGAGGGGTGTGTGGAAGTGAAATAACCGTGTGCAAAAACCTTAATGTATGAAGCTCAAGAAAATCAAGGTCCTGCCTCACGTCTATTTGTTTACGTAGGTATCTAGGTATATGTCTCACGATGTATATTCGATTTAACCAAGTTGATTAGGCAGTGTGCTCCTCGTGGTCGTCTTGCACGCAAGTTCAAGTCTCATTCTCGAAAATTAGAGTAATTCAAAATATCTCAATCATATTTTTATACTTGTTATAGAGTCTATGGACTTTTTCCTTGGATTCTCTTTGAATTTTCATATTTCGTTTTCTTTTCTATCATTTCCAATTTTTATTAGATATTTAAATGAATACAAAAAACAGTTAGAAATTAGTTTTGAAGTTAACCATTGTAAGCCGTCGACAAAGTCTCCATCCCTCGATAAAAGCCGTTAAGCCGGCATGCCATATACGACGGAAATTAGAACAATAGTTCTCCGAAATTGACAACTAAATATCTAGTATGTATGTTTGTACCGTACTGTAACTAATTCTTTTAAAATCAAGTAAATAATCGGGCTTCATTAGTGGTTTTATTGATACACCTATTTTTATCTTTCATACATTACTTTTAATTTATGTCTTTTGATTTTTAATTTATCTAATCTAACGGCTGGAAATTGAAAAGATATGTGAGAGGTAAAAAAATGTGTGTAAATAGTACAATCTAAATTAAATTGTCATGAGTTGTTAAAAAAATAGTGTCGTGATATAAACAGGCAACATATTGACTTAAAACAGACAACATAATAATCAAATATGATACCTTAAGCATAAACATGTTGTTCGCAAGTGATTTACTTTTTCATTTTTTAGTAAGTCATATACTAAAATACTCTAATTTCTTATGTTATAGTCTCTATAAATATGTCTTATAATTTGGTTTCAAAAATTAAGGGCTAGTTTGGTATTGCCGTGTTTTAAAAAAAAAAATTGTTTCTATTGTGCTATAAAAATAAACAGTTGTAAAATAAAGTAGTTGAGTGTTTGGTAATTTTTTTTGTTGTTGTAAAAGTGCTTTTAATTTAAAAAAAATACAGTGTGTGAGTGTTTGGTAACTTTTATATAAATTGATTTGAATATGTTAAATAACTAAAAAGGGTATGGTACTTAGGGCCAGTTCGGAATTGATGTGCTTTTTTAAAAAATTGTTTTTGCTGTGCTTTAAGAATAATCAGCTGTAAAGTAAAGCAAATAAGGGTCTGGTTAACTGTATTTTATAAGTGTTGTGAGTATGAAAAGCAGTGTAAAAGCGTTTGGTAAATTTTAATGTAAAAATGATATAATTGTATAATGACAAAATGGACCTTGTTGTAAAAGTAGGGGTGATGACAGTGGTGGCAGGGATGGTAGTGGTGGCGGTGGTGATGGTAGCAACAGTGGAGGTATGGTGGTGGTGCTAATAGTGATTTGATGGTGATGGTGCTAATAGTGAGATTTGATGGTTGGGGTGCAGATATAACAATGGTGTTAGGGTGCAGATATAACAATGGTGTTAGGGGTGGTAGTGCCGATGGTGATAGTTGTGGTTATGGTGACAGTTGTGGTTATGGTGGAGGAAAAAATGGTGGTGGCAATCATTGTAATGACGGTTGTTGTTATGATGGCAATAATGGTGGTTGCTTGCAGTTATTGTGGTGATGGTTACAGTGGCTCCTGCCCTTGGCTTTTTTGCTAGAAGGCAATTTTATGCCCTACTCTTGGAGGTTGTGGTTGTGGTGATAGTGGTGGTGGTGGCAACAACAGTGGTGATAGGTGGTAGGAGTCACTTTATTCTCCCAAGGGATAATATGTGTGAAAGGCTAAATATGTCATTTTCAAAAAACTAATGAAGGTGTTACAATGATTGAAAATATTCATCAAAGACTAAATTTTGCTTTTTATTAAAACAATTTTTTGAGGCAACCTACATGTTGCTTTTAAAAGTTGATGTCTGTAGGTTATTGCTTTTAAAATAAGCATGATATTTTACTTTTACCAAACACTTTTTTGCTGCTTAACTTTAAAGTGAAGCAGTTTTTGGTAAAAAAAAAAAAACAATACTAAACAGGGCCTTAATGTGATACAATAATTGTCAAAGACAATACTGTAGGTCAAAATTTATAATTTTGTAAAACATGGGGGGGGGGGGGAGATACTTGCCATTTCAAAATTTCATCAAATGAGCATATATTACTATGCTTTGACAAAAAACAAAAATTTAAAAAGCATGGTAGACCATGCTTCTTTTTTTTTTTTTTGTTTTTCTACTTTCATTGACCGCAGTTTTTTTTTTTAATTTTGTCAAACACATTTAATGTTCCAGATTTTGTAATAAGCTGCTTTTTTAAAAGCACCGTAATCCAAACCAACCATAATTCAATCATAAAGTAGCATTAGTTTGTTACTATCTCGACTTTACCCAATGCGTTCTCTCTCTCTCTCTAGAAACCCAGATCCAGAGCGCCCATTGCTCTTGCTCGGAGTAGGCGGCAACTCGCTACTTCTTCCTTTTTTCATTCTCCTTCTTCGCTCATCCTTCTTTCTCTCCTTCCCTCATTGCCTTTTTCTTCTTTTACTCCCTCCTCACTTTCTCTGCTCCATCCCCTCCCTACATCCATCTCTTTGAGTTTATCTCAGTTTTCTCTAAGCTGGGTCTTAACTATCCCCTGAGCTTGTCTCAGTTTACATCCATCTCTTTGAGTTTATCTCAGTTTTCTCTAAGCTGGGTCTTAACTATCCCCTGAGCTTGTCTCATATATGGGCTTCATGCCCTTTTATCCGACATCTTTTGCTTAATTTTATTGCTTTTTGTCCTCCCTTCTCCTTAGTTGTGATACTAGATCCCCATCCCACCATGTACTCGGATAGGCGGGCTCCGATCAGAAAACGGATACCAAATCTACTACCCTCCTTCACTTCTCCACCCCAAACCGGCATACCTATGCTAGATCCTCATTGAGGCCAAGTGTTGGGTATTTTACATATCCCATTAGCCTCACCCACTACCCGTATGATACTTTGTATATATTTGCAGGGGTTTGTGAAGGGGATTTGGATCTGGTGTCTACTTTCTCGGTCCGAAGTTTGGTTTCATCCAAGGATGTGGCGATGGTGGCGATGTGGTCTTTGATACTGAAGAATAGGGTTTTTTTACTTTCTATTTTCTACTACCTTCGGGCCTAAACTTATGTGGGTCTCCCGTTGTATCT
>JAOTRO020000007.1:2702561-2713756 GCA_028566515.2 Pyracantha coccinea | reverse complement strand
ACAAAACATTAGAGTAGTAAACAGACTTTTTCCCTTTATTTAATTAATTTTTTTAATATTTTTAATGACACGTGACGCCCAGTCATTGTCCATATAGGCGCCACGTCATCACTTAACGGGAGAACTAACAGTTTGACTAACGGATGTATGAGACTGTTCCAAAATTTACAAGTTAGATATGATTCTGAGACGAAAAAAACTTGATGTACTAAATGTTGAAAATCATGAAACATGAAGGGAGTAAACAATATTTTGCCCTATTTGCAACTACAGAGTAACAGTATACCGACCACATTGAAGAGGTAAAAGTAGTGTTTGAAAGTATATGAGTCGCCACATTTGGTTTTTTGTTTATGACATAAGGAGTAAAACGTGTGTTAGGGTTCACTAACCTAGTCATTTTTAGTCATCTTTTAAAAAAGCATGAGATTCGTGTATTGTAGTTCCCCTTCCACCTGACGACCTTGAGTGATCTATGACGACCTTAAGTCATCTACAATCAATTAATTTCACTCAGTGTGAGAGTTGCCTTATTCAGTTAGATATGCCTAATATCTTCTCACATAGTTGTAATAGGGTTTGTTTGTACTATTGTAAATGATGTTTAGTACCAAAAGCGTACATATGTGTAAGTGGGAAACTTGAACAGTCTAGCACTATTTCTTGTTGACTGACCAAACTCCAAAGATTGTGTGGCTAACATAAGTGCAACAAGCAAATAAGCAACCCCCAACACAGTTTCACTCTCTCACTCCTCTCTCTCTCTCTCTCTAGAATCACATATTCACATTCACATGGCTTTATTTCCTCCTTAGCTTTCCCCCTCTTCCTTTTATTTCCGTGTCACCATCTTCTTCCTCCCCTGTTTCCTCCCCAACTCAATCAAACATGGCTTTGTTCCACCCCCTCTTCTCCCATTCCACCTCCCTCCACCTCCCCCAAACCCCCAAGCAATCGCAGCCGCTCAAACTCCTCTTATCTCTCTCCCCACCAACCCATCCCCGACCCTTCATTCCTTCCAGAAAGATGAGCTTTAGCAGCATCAAGTGTGCTGCAGTTGCAGACACCAAGCCTCCTCCTGCCGCTTCACCGCCGCTTGATGAGGATCAGGAGGATCACAAGGTACTGGTGGGTCCAACCACCGAGGCGGAGAGGAGGGGAGAGAGGGTGGTGGCGGATTATGATTGGACGGAGGAATGGTACCCTCTGTACCTCACCCAGGACATTCCGGAAGATGCTCCTCTGGGTCTCACGGTGTTTGATAAGCAGCTTGTGCTCTATAGGGACGGCAATGGAGAGCTCCAGTGCTACCAGGATCGCTGCCCCCACAGGTAACTGTGTCTTTTGATTCTAGATTCTTCTAGATATTTGAAGTACAAGTGGCTAATTTAGAGTCCAAAATAGTTGTTAGCGTTGTATTAACTTACTAACCGGTTAAAGCTCGGAGAGCTAGTGTGCATGTTTATGCTGTAACGTTTTTTAATTTAAATGTATAAAAAGTGGTTAGCGTCGTAATAACTTACTAACTAGTCATGCCTTGTGAATCATGACAATCCACTCTTAGCTAGGTTGGCGAAACTATCGGAAGGGCAGCTGATTGATGGAAGGTTGGAATGTTTGTATCATGGTTGGCAATTCGAAGGCCAAGGAAAATGCGTAAAGATTCCTCAGGTTTGTGACAGTCTCTCGAGCTAATTACACATTGTTAAGTGAGAAGCTCAAAATGCATGGCAATTCGTGATTGATTTGGAATATTGCTAGCCCAGAGTGACATGCTCTTTAATCAATGTCGGTTTATGATGTTGAGTGTGTTTATGTTTTTGTATTACAGCTACCGGCTGATGCCAAAATTCCGAAATCGGCTTGTGTGAAAACATACGAGGTGAAGGACTCACAGGGGGTTGTGTGGGTTTGGATGTCTCACAAGACACCACCAAACCCGGCCAAGATTCCGTGGTTTGAGAACTTCGCCCGGCCAGGGTTTCAAGACACGTCGACGACTCATGAGCTCCCTTACGATCACTCCATACTTTTGGAGAATCTCATGGATCCTGCCCATGTTCCAATCTCACACGACAGGACGGATTGGAGTGCGAAAAGGGAAGATGCTCAACCACTGTTCTTTGAGGTCACTGAACGAACTGATCGAGGATTCGCAGGCTGGTGGGGCAAGACAACTGATCCGTCGGCGAAGAGCTTCTTGAGGTTTGAGGCATCATGTTCTCTCCAAAACAACAGAGAAATTGTTGATGAAAAAACTGGGGAAAAACACTACTTTTCGGGTCTATTTCTCTGTAGACCAACTGGACAAGGGAAGTCTATGCTCATTGTGAGGTTTGGTGGAACGAAAAGGTCCCCAATCGCAAAATTGTTTCCAAAATGGTACTTTCATCAGAATGCCGGCAAGGTTTTCGAGCAAGATATGGGATTTCTATCGTCGCAGAACGAGATACTCATGAAAGAAAAAGTACCAACCAAAGAGCTGTACCTGAACCTGAAATCTTCAGACACTTGGGTTGCTGAGTACAGGAAATGGATGGACAAAGTAGGGCATGGAATGCCTTACCATTTCGGACACAGCACAATCTCGTTGCCCAAAGAGCCTGCTGTGGTGGAACACGCACCTGCCGGACTTGTAGCCGGTGTTTCTGCGTCTCTGCCGGCAAAGGGGGGCATCGGATCGATGCACGCTCCAAACTTGGCCAACCGGTATTTCCGGCATGTGGTTCACTGCAAAATCTGCAGAGATGTTGTCAAAGCTTTCCAAGCATGGCAAAAGGCACTCACTGCTGTTGCTGTTGCATTCGCTGCATTGGCAATTCTCGTCTCCGGAAGGCAGTGGAAGGCCATTCTATTAGTCTCGGCAGCTATCAGCTCAGCTGGGGTTTACGCTTGCTCGTACGCTGTGGCATTGAACACAACAAACTTCATAAGGACGCATAGGAGATTGTGAGCCGTCGATTCCGTGCTAGGAAGACGGTTTGAAATTATAAATCTGTACTTTTTATACGTTTGGATTCTCATTGGAAAGCTTAAGATCCCGCGTTTGTTGTGGCTTTCTCAAAAAATTATTATGGCCGAGTGGCCTAACTCACATATGCGTTATCAGATAGTTTCGTTATCCTGTATACCTCGCTTGCAAACGAAACTCTCGCAGCAGCGATCGTTATAGATGGTACAATTGAAGGTTAGGGAAATACATCAAAACTCCCTACACACATAATTCTTCTATTTTGAACCGACTCCTTAATCATCTTACAACTTAATCCTTCCATATGCCAAAAAAGGATACAGGAGAAGGACGCTGTACGACCTGGTAATCCCTAATGAACCGGTATACGATATCAAGCCATGCAGACACTGCATGCTTTTCTCGTCGAAATGATCTTCAAGCTGTGGTGTCAGTCGCGTATGGCATGGAAAACGAATGGTGCGTAAACTGGCTTATCTCAGGCACAGTATTCGGAATCCTTGGCAGTCCAACCGAAAAATCAGTGCCCAAACTTGAAGTTTGGGATGAAACATCAAATTCGACCTTCTCGAGTGTCTAGAAGAAACAAACAATTCAAGTTTACTCGTTTGACAAGAAAACCAACAAGAACTTCTAAATAATGACACTTAGAAGTTTAAACCGTTAAAAGTTTAAAACTACCTGAAGAGATTGCTTGAAAACCTCGAACAACTTTTCGTTACGTTTTCTTTTTGAAACAAGTTCATCGTGCTCCTTCAACAGTTCATCAAACATGTTCTCTCTGCATAATTAGTGGAAGAAAATCACCCTCGAAGTTTTCAATCAACAATATGCAGCAAAACCAACAGAAACACAATCATGCGGGAGATAAGAGTAATTCACAGAAGTCCTGCCAGTAATGGCCGGAATAAGGAAAGTAAATTCCTCCTTTTCAACAAGACATACTTGTAAAGTTTTTGAATAAATGCCGTCTGAAGGTTCTGTTTTGTAGAATTGACCTATGCCACAGTAAGAATGAAACATATCAATGTATTGCAATAGTAACCGTAATATAAATATTAACACATTGAAAAAGGAGGAAACTAGGCATACCAGAAAGTGCATTATAGCTTTTGGAACTAGGTCTTGCATGTTCTTTCTGACAATGTCATAATAGGATTGCAAGAGTAATTTGGTTATAATAATTTCCGCTGCCTCATTGTCTGTCGTTTCAGTTGGCCTTAAGATGGACGGTGGCTGAAATCAGCAAGGACAAAGGGAAAAACAAAGGGATCACATTTAAATCCTAAAATGAAAAAGCAGATAATAAATTAGAATGAAGAAATAAAATTCTGTAAACTACAGATTTACCTCTCTCAAATTGATTGTAGAGGGCATTGACTCCGAATGACTTTGTTCACCAAAACGTCTGCCAGACTGTACAGCTGATGTCCTACTCCCAAATATAGACGGAATACCCCAAGTCCTTGTAGAACCTGTTAACAAAATTCATTGGTCTTAGCAATGGCAGATTAATAGATAGATGTGCCATCATATATTTACAAGAAACATGTTAACAGAATAAAGCAGTTTCAATATACCAAGGGAAGCAGTATGCTTGGAAATAGTAGACATGAGTTTACCAGAAGATACTGGATTCTCGTTATTCAGCTGAGGACGAGTTCCCTGCCAAACACCAAGACTATATTAGATTGAAGGCATCTATGAAAGAAGAAAGATAAGCCAAAAGCAGCAAGGCCCTCCAAACTAGTTAATCCACAAATCTAATTTTACCCCATTTACTTGGATTCACAAAAGTGTTTTTAGGCTTTTAGCCAACTAGAAAGCTGATTTAAAAGGAAAACAGTGCTCCAAATTACAGTTTGCTTCACAAACAATCCAAATCTGATATTTCAGGTAAGAGAATGAACTAGTTAGAGCCTATTTTTCATGCTAAAAAAAAAAAGGACGAGCAGATTTTGTTCTTCATTCTAGCACTATGGGTGGCTCCAGCGTTTGTCTCTACAAGGTTCAACAACCCCCGTCTTCCACTATCACGCTTCTACCATTAGCTAGGTTAATGGAAATTGAACCCCATAAAAAGAAGAAATAGCTAGGCTAACGAAAGATCATAACAATTCAGGTGATATGGGCTCCAAAGAGTAAGCGAGGACCTCCAATTTCTTCGAGGCCTTTCTTCTATCAGTTTGGGGGTTTTTCTCCCCTTTTTGTCTTTTCTTTCTCTTTTTGTTTGGACTACCCAGTTTCCCTCTTGTAATATTGCCAACTAAAAATGAAAGGCATACTTGGTAAGGTAAAATTCCATTCATAACTGTCTTAGCTTGAACAGTTCGAGATGTCTGGCCTTCAACATCCGTAACACCCTGAAACATATAGGAACAACTTTGAGGTATAACTGATAATTGGCAAACTCTTTTACATGAGATCTAATGATGACTGGTTGAATAATAGTGCAAAGACAATAAGGAATCAAATACGTTACCCTAAAAAAAGTTCTCTCGACGAGAATGAAGAGCCAAATCTCAATAACTTTTTCCTTTCTCAAAATAAGAACAAAAAACACACTAAACAGAGATCCCCGTACACTATCAATAAAAAATAAAGACACCACTGTATAGTTTACTTTTCTGATCTTTCAGATCATATCAAAACTGAGATTTCATATTCATAATTGACTTCGTTTATATGACAGGACTTTTGTTATAAAAATAAAACATAGGACTGTCAACTGAAAGCTCATGACAATATATTTGTTATGAATCAAACACATGATCAGGAGTCAGGTCCAAAAGTAAAGCAGTAACCGTTTAAGCTTTTTTATTTACATTTTTATCATCCATCACCAATTTTGTAGAAGATACCTGTTGTGCTTTCAACTGCTGCATAGCAAGCTCAGAAGCTTTCTTCCCACCTATAAAGCGTGGATGCGAAGTGTTTATATAACCCACCTGAATGGAAGAAAGTTGGGCAATCAGCATTTGAGTAAATGTGAAAAAAATAAAACTATAGCATGTCATTCTGAGCAATCACATAAAGGAAAACCTATATTATCATTTATCAGTGAAGAGATCAGTGCCGAGCACAATTTTGTATGACATGACCAACAGATCTAAGAATTTATCACTTTCATTTCAAGAGTGTCACGTTGAACAAACCATTGGTGGTAAGAGCTACCTGAAAATTATATAAAGGGTTGACAGGAAATATAGGATATCAAAACTGCAGAGTTGAAAATTTACTGTATTACCAAAATGTTAAAATCACAATTTTTTTTTCACAGTGTTGAGTGTTTTACCAGATACTATTGCCAACTCAATGTGATTAGATTTTATTATCTTCCAGTATTTTAACACTATTTTGAGAGTCCATGAAATCATTTTAACAAATGCTGTACATAATTTTTAATGAATAAACTTTAGTCTTAATTTTTCAAGGTTAACAAAGAGCTACCTCCATCTCAATAAGATTTTCTATCATTCTCTGAGCAGGCTTTGCCCCTTCCCGCAAAAAGTTTACCACGACTTCATCCAGACACTTTCTCAATACTGGAAACCTTTGCAACTCAATTACCTCACAAGTGCGGCTTATCTGCAAGGAAAATTTCATCTTCCTGACTATATTTACACCTCAGGATTCATGGACATACTATAAGAATTCCATAAGCACCACAGGTGCATAAATCATATCTCACCTTCACTAGTTCATCATAAACAAAATGAAGACACTGACAGCTTGGGTCTAGCAACCGAGCAATTTGTCTTCTTACTAAAACTTCAAAGGGGACCTAAAGATAATTCAAAAATATATCAGGCGCTGTGTAGAACCAAAGGCATGGCCGTCTACCTTTATACTAGGGAAAAATGCAAAACTACAGCATGGAATCATCATTATACTCACCTCAGGCACAAATAAAGAATTTTTTGCGCCAGAAGCGTTTTGAATAGCTGTTCGAATATCATCATCAGTTAGATCGTCACAGGGGTCCACACCCTACAATTCCTGGGAGTTAGTAGCCAATCTGATGGTACATGTCTTACACTGGAACATTAGTTCTACAACTCGGTGCCTTGATTACATATAATAACACTACATAGTTTTCTTCAAGACAACTTTCAAGGTATGCTGATATCAAATAAATAAGCAGTAGACAGAAACTGACAATGTAGTAGTCTATGCTGATATCAAGCTGATATCAAACAAATAGTGCATTGTACCTCCAAGCTTTTTACAAAAATTGACTGGAGAACGTAGTGGATCCTGGCACCTCCTGACAATTCTTTGGTTGACATCTCCTGACTTTTTCCCTCCAACATGGCAGCAAAAGCTGTCCATTAGTGAAACAGAGATAGAAGGAACATTAACAGCGTCAGTGAAAACAGCTAAAACGAAAATAATGACAAACAAGGTAGTACTTGAACAGCTTGCTCTATTAGTATAAATGCCCTTAAAAACAAGTTGCTTAAAATCGTAAAAAACCATGATTACAAAAATTAAAGAAGACTAGAAGACTTTAGAGAAAGGCTTTCACTTTATGTTAATTTTCAGTTAAGCCACATGGTTAAGTTCATGTGCAATCATTGGTATTCTCCACAAACGCAAAGTTTCTCAGGTCCAGTAAAGTTCATATGATAAGGTATGTGTAGTATTAACTTAGTCTATGAGAAAAAAATTAGGGAAATCAAATTCACAGTATTACTATTTATCACTCGTGCAACTTGTTGTGCATAACTTGTGTGATCATCAGTCTCTTAGATAAAACAAAAAGGAAAGATGGGGTGGATTTCCTTCCAGCTCTACTGCACCCTAAACCCATTGCAGCAATTTCTTTTCACTATCACATGCTTCACCACCAGCCACAGAAACACCTCATAGCTTTCACTACTAAATCCTCTTCGAGAGGTTGGCTAAGGTAATACAGTACTCTCTCTCTCTCTCTCTCTCTCTCTATGACAAATATAGATCCAATTCTTGGGGAAATAAAATACTAACAGATTTAAGAAAGATATATTAAGTGATCCTTTGAGTTATATCATCCATGATTCCATGTCATGCAGGCAAGTGAAAGATTGACATTTAACAAATAACAGATATAGGAATCTCACCTTCACAATATTTTATTAAAATGTTCAACAAAACCACTCCCTGCGCCATCTGGTTCAGGACAAGTGACAAAAAATGGTTACAAACAACTAAAAAGTGAAGAGTACATCATATATGCCAATAACAAGAGAAAAGTATTTGAATGTCAATGCATGTGTCTATGCACTTCGCTATGTGTTCCATCAATACTAGCAAAATATCTCCATAGACTGGTCATGAATATAAATAAAAAAGGAAGAGGGCAAGGGGACATGGGGACTGGACTTGGACATAGTGTTTGGATGCAAATGCAACACTTCAACCATTTAGGGACCAGTAGTTTTCTAACTCTCTGCATGCATTAAATGCAGTAGATAATACCAGCCACTGATAAGTTGTTTTGCAACTTACTTTAGATTCTAAAGGTTGCCCATATGCCTGCAGTTCTTTGGAAACAGAAACCATTTGAGAATTCAACTGAGCCTTCAAATCAGGGAGAACCCTTTTGATATGTTGCTCCAGAATCTAACGCAGAAAACCAACAGTGACAACAGTGCAAAAACAAAGAGAGTACAAAATAATATAAAGCAAAAATAATACATAAGCACCTAAGAATTTCATTTCCCTTTAGTATAACTTTGTTATGACTTTGGTTCATAGTTCATACCAACCTGATTCAGCTTCCTTGCTAACTGGGGCATGCCGCAACGATCCGAGAGGTTACCATACACCTTTAACATGTGTGGCATACAATAAATGTTAAGTGCCAAGACAAACAATTATCATTATATTCGCAATATAATATACAAAGAAGGCAAACAGTACAGGGTGCTCATTGAAGAATTTCTCCTCGTATGCAAGTGCAGCAGCAATCCCACGGTTTTTATTGATGTCCTGTGACACAACAATAGCACTTAAGTAATAGAGCCTGAACCTTGCACCCGCATTTTCTTCTATAACAATAACATTTTAGCAATGCACTAAATAAAACAAATGTATGCTACAAAATATATAGACACACACACACACATATATATATATATACATGTATATAACTTTAGTGGAACAATTCATACCTCCTGGCTACGATTCACAACACCAACATAACCAAGCTTTAGCGGAATAACTTTCCCAAGCAAAAAGTTACAGGCATCGGTGCCCCTGTCCATTATATCAAGCTGCAGATAGAACAACATTGTCATATTGTACAACAACCGAGGCGTGAAATAAACCGGAGTCTAGGAGGTGAACCACAAACCTTGGTGATCACACCGATTGTGCGGAAACCTGTTAATACATTTATGTCAGTACATTATGCATTGGATGTAAAAGTCGAATTCAGAAGTAAAACGTGCAGGTACCATTCGGGTCGGCTTCTCTAGCCATCTGAAGCGCATCGGAGGTTGCCAAATCGGAATTCGCAGGACTAACAGCCAAAATAATACAGTTTTGCTGTGTAATATAGTCCATAATCATCTTCCTAATCATTGCTTCTATGTCTTTCGGTTGATCTCCCACCGGAACTTTCGTGATTCCCGGCAAATCAACCAGTGTCATATTAAGCACATTCGGAGAGGTAATCTTCAGCCGGATTTGCTTATCCGAAACCCCTTTGTTCAATCCGGCCTCCCTATCCGTCTCTGCCTGCGCCGACAAAACAATTATCAAAAAACAGTATAACTACTAGCAGCAATGCTGAAGAAGAAGCTCAATCCGTACCTGAATTTCGCGGCGGATTGCGGAGAAGTCGTAGAAGCGTTTTCCGGGCAAGTGGCGGAACTCTCCCCACTCGGTGTGCTCATCGCCGGGTTCTTCCTCGCGATACTCGAGCATCAGCACGAGCGGGCGGCGAGTGCAGATGTCGCGGCCTCGGGGGAGGAAGTCCCGGCCGACGAGGGCTTCGAGGACGCTCGACTTCCCGCTGCTCTGGCTTCCCACGACCGCCACCTGAGGCAGCGAAATCTGAGGCTTGTCGCTGACCACCGGCGCGAGAATATCCTGGAGCTTGTTGATCATCGAAATTAGCGACGAGCCGATCGTCACTGAAGGTCTCGGACTGGTCGCCGAGGAGTCGACTTCCCTAGCTTCTTCTCCCATGGTGCGGTTTTAGAGAGAGAGAAAACTTACACTCTGATTACAGAGAGTGCGCTAGAGAGAGAAAGAAGAGTTACAGAGAGAAAGAAGAGAGAGAAGGGGTGGGGGGTTGAAGTTGGAGTTTTGAAGCGCGTGCGACAGTTGAGCTGGTGGTTCTTGGAGGAGAAGGAAGCAGACCGGAGGTACTAATTTTGTTTCTCAAAGAAAATGGTGGGACGCTTTTCGGTGTATTTTGGGTTTAGACGAGGGATGTCAGCCGTTGGATCTTAGGGTACACCGAGTCAAGAGTCACCGTCCCACACAGGATCCTCTTTACCTGTTTTTTTTACTCTGGTTTGAATTGGAGTCCAAGCCTAACCTCATCAAGTGTCAAATGGCTTGAGCTAACTTTTTTAGTTTTTCACAAGTGACATAAAAACGCTACATGTGAAAAGTGTTCTCAGATAATCAATTTTTTTTTACTGTGTTTGTAAAATAATAAAAGCACTTTCATGTGAAAAATATTTTGAATTTTTTTTTTTTGGAAGAAACACATTGATGAAAAGCTTTTCGAATGAACTGATAAGCCATTTTTGAAATGATTGAAGAAGTTTTCGGATGGTCAAAGCTCTTATAGTAATATTTGTCATAAAAAGTTAAAAACTTAATAGTCACTTTAGGAAAGTAAATAGCATGTGCTTTTTTGAAAGTCCATGATAAAAGCACTCAATTGCACAAGTGCTTTATAGAGAAAAATCTTCTAAAAAGCTGGACTCGTTTGAAAAATGCTTTTCAAATAGTTGAAAATGTTTTCTATTTGACAAAACAAAACTAATAGCATTGAGATTTTAATAACAACATAGTTAATCTGGGGGGGAAGGAGATCAATGTATGTACAACAATCCAAGGGGTCAAAACGCGTCCTACACCTATGAAATTTTCGAAGTAAAATAAAGTTCCGCATACATTATACGCTTACAAATGATGCACATGATAATACCAAGCCTAAAATTTAAGCCATCTCTTCTCTTTTTCTTTACTGACAACCGCATTCGACGCAGACGCTTGAGCA
>JAOTRO020000007.1:2675665-2686235 GCA_028566515.2 Pyracantha coccinea | reverse complement strand
GAAAATTGACTAGCCTAACTTCACCAAACATCCAATACCATTATTCCAACATGTTTGTTTCATGCATTTTAACAGAGTGCGAATGAGCGAGTGAAAATGAGAGAGTAAAAAATATATATATATCTTCGCTTAAGAACGATTGAATTTTTTTTCTTTCTTTAAAAGCTGTTATTGGCGCTAAATAGAAAAACCATCATGCACTCTAAAAAGTAGGGCTGGGTTCGGTTGGCAAACCGTGCCAATTTCCTTGTGCCACCTGCCAGCCACATATACATAATTACCAAAAATCAGTTACCGCTAGCCAACCGTCTTCTTGCGGTTGCCAAAAATTGGTTCAGCCAAAATTATTGGCTGGTTCGGTTGGTAAATGGCACAACCGGTGGTTTCCACTTTTTCATTGCTATCTTCCAGTTCCAAGGGCTCAATTTGATTTTCAGATTGGGGTGCTTGTTCAGTTGCATTGTGTGGTTCATTTTGGGTTAATCCATGTTGTGCACTAGTTGTTGATTGGCTAGACTCCATCATCCTAAACACAAGCAAAGCATATACTTTCAAAATCATATATATGTACGTGTATACATAGTATCAGCAATCATTATGCTATCAATTTTGTTAACAATATTTTCTATATTTATTATGGCATGAATCATATACATATACATATATTTTTAAACCCTAAAATTAAGGAGTCATTTATTTTCTAAACCCTAAAACTGAGGAGCCAAGCATGTAAAAAATACCTAAAATATCTAAATAGAAAAAATAAATATATATATATATATATATTGGTAGGTATGATATACCGCCGGCATACAAAATCAATTACCAAAGTCATGCTATTAATTGTCGGTTCGGTAAAATGCCAACCGATTATGAAAAAATACCAAAACTATAACATACCATTATGAACCGACCTGTATGGTTCGGTCGGTAAATTAATTTATGACAAAATTTTCTACCCCTAACGAAATTAGTAAAAGCATTATGAATCATCTATGTATTGGTTACAATAGATTGATTACACGACAATAATTTTTATTCATTTTAATTTAAAAAATGATGTTTACTAAATAATTTATAATATGAACGATTATGATTATAAGCATAAAAATTACTAATTAAAACCGGAATAGTAAGCATTATTTTAGAAGTACCACAAACAAGCTATCATACGTGCACCCCATGCATTCGTACAGATTGCCACCTTGAAGGAAGTTTGGTTGATACGGCACCACCTGTCACACTCTCATGGAGTCATTGCTGACACCCTCATCGCTCAGCGACAAAACTGAACACTTCAGTGCAAAATCCACTTTCTTTGCCGCCACCAAAAAAAAAAAAAAAAGTAATAATCTTTCTCCTTTCCCACGATTTCAAACTTCCATCGTCACGTAATTACCCAAAGAATCGATATTTGGTGCCAAAACGAAAACCCCAGAACCCTCGATCAGGGTTCATGATATTGGATTGTCCTGCTGCTTGTGGAGCTTTCCAAAAGATGTTGATTTTTAGCCGAATTTGAGATTAAACCCGGTTCATAATTTTTGGTCGAATTTGCAAATTCTTGGGTTTTTGGTGGTGATTTTGATCATGGGTTGGAAGTACACCGCCGGTTTGGGGTTGATTGGCACAGTTGTGTTCATCTGGGTCGCGTCTGCAGAGGTTACTCAGGTTTGTGTTCATCCAAGCCCTCTTATTTATTTATTTATTTATTTTTTTTTTAAAGTTTGATTCTTGGTTTGTTTTTCTTGCAACCGAGTATGAATCCCCTCTCCGTTTATTAGAGTAGTTTAGAATGTCGCCTTGTAACATCATTCCTAGTCCTCACTATTCCATTTATGTGTTTCTTTGGTGACACATGAGATACCATTGTGATGGTATGATATCTCAAGTCAATTGCGCTATGACTCTCCCAAGTGGCAGTGTGTGATTGACTGATTGAATTGATATATTGCTACAGTAACATCTTCATGTTCTTTCCCTTTTTTAAATGGATACTTAGTTACATTATCTTAGTATTCTCTCATTTAACCAGATATTTGAAGGATGTATTATTCTGTTGCTATGATTTGAGAATTTAAACTTGTAATGTTTTTTCATGCAGAGAATTTTCAGTGAGTACAAACAGCCGTTTTCGCTCACGTACCTCGGTGTGTCTCTGATGGCGGTCTATCTACCCATATCGGCTTTGAAAGATTGGATCTACAACTTGCTGCACCCAAATTTGGTTAAGAACTTTTACAAAGGCATTATCGCGGGAACTTCTGGAGGGCTTGGTATTCCTCTTAGAAAAAATGAAATGCCCCACAGTCCAGAAACAGATGTTAGAAGCTGCCTAATTACTGACAAAGATCTTAGTAATACAGAAGAAGGGCGGGCTCTAACGGATAAGAGCAAAGAAGACGAGCCGCGCTTGCTTGAACGTAGTTGTCAACTGAGTCCATGGGAAATTGCAAAGTGTGGCTTAATTCTTACTCCAGTGTGGTTTATCACAGAGGTAACATGAGTCATTTTGGCACTCCTGTTCATATCAACCTTTTGGACTTATAATCACATTTTAAATTGAGCGAGTAATTGCATTAGAAAAAAAACAGAAATCCGCATGGAGGGCTTGGTTCGTTTTGGTATGCATTGATTCGTTTTATGCTTTAACAAAAGTTCTAAGTGGCATATTGATATATCTTTGTTCTAGTGCAGTATCTGTCAAACTCTGCACTGGCAAATACCAGTGTTGCAAGTACAACTGTCCTAACTTCTACGTCGGGGCTCTTTACACTTTTCTTTGGAGCTCTTCTTCATCAGGATTCCATAACTATTGCAAAGATGGTTGCTGTTTGTGTCACCATAGCTGGTGTTGCCACGACCACAGTTGGAAAAACTTGGGCACCTGATGAACTGCTGAGCATATCTGAGTAAGTTTCTAGCCACTAGGAATTACTTTTTATTCATGTTTTACCATCGTTTCACTGTATCTTGTTCTTTGTTGCGTAAAGGATTAGAAAGCACTCTATAATGGGAAATGTTTTTGGGCTTCTCTCAGCTGCGTCATATGGATTGTTTACAGGTAAGACATTACATTTCAGGAATCCGGCGGTACTTGAACTCTTTCACAAATATATATCTGAGACACGGTTAAATTAATTTTGGATTTATGATTATTGAGTTACTGGTCTTATACCTGCAGTGTTACTGAAGAAATTTGCTGGATCAGAGGAGAAAGGAGATAAGGCTGATGTGCAGAAGCTTTTCGGATACATTGGTCTCTTCACTCTGTTTGGTCTGTGGTGGCTTGGTGAGTAGAGTAATTATTCCATTATCTATTTATCGCCTCCGTCTTCCCTGAGGTTAAATTAGATTATGTCCGCATAGAGTCATCGATTTTAGGCAAAACTTGATAGCTAGATCATTGGTTGCCACAAAGAGAATATTAGTCGGACTATATCTCAACCATTGGTTATGATTTTCACGCTAGAATACGACTGACCTGATTGCACACAATGCTTTTTGTTCAAAGTTCGGAAAGAAAAGTGAATACATATTGAAGTCTCTTCGTGGTTTGAAATGGAGAGGTCTCACAATGAAAAGACAGCACTTGCCCTCGGGTATATCATTTGGTTCTCTTCGAGTTGCATCGCTCACAGCAATGTTTTCTCACGCAGTGTGGCCGCTCAATGCCATCGGGATTGAACCTTCATTTGAGTTTCCACATTCAAAATGTATTGCCGAAACTGTGCTGATAAATGGCTTTGTCGGGAGTGTTCTTTCGGATTATTTTTGGTATGTAATTAAAACTGCCTTCACATACGTTGGGGGTCATTTGGGCACCACAAGGACATGTAACGATCACACACTGATTTATTTTCATGTACAAAAAATTTCTTTTTCTAATCTCTACAAAAGGTGCACGACTGCCTTTTCATAAATAAATTTGTAAGAGGTTGGTTCGAGTATGTTGTGTGGTGCCCAAATCTACACTCAAATTCTCTATACTTCCTGCTTCTGTTTTTTCGTCTATCTATGAAGCTACAAGATGCTGATGCCCAATGCTCTTAACATGAAATGAAACTTTGACAGGGCTCTTTCCGTGGTTTGGACATCTCCATTAGTTGCAACCCTGGGCATGTCCTTGACAATTCCACTTGCAATGGTAGCCGACATGGTCATTCACGGCCGCCATTTTTCTGCGCTCTACATCTTTGGGTCCATTCAGGTACGCCACGCTACTGTACATATACATTCAAGTTTTTAACATCTAATCTCATGTCAGTTGGCGAAGCCTATCAAGTAGCGTTGAGACGGAGCTCCTAACTGTATAGTCAGTTTTTGTGACAGTAAGTATTACGCTGAATGCGTTTCTTTGAACTCAGGTTTTTGCTGGATTTGTGATGGCAAATGTTTCGGACAAGTTCTCGAGCAAGCAAGAGTTGCAGTAGTGATGCATAACAATCTCAATGAAGTTGTAGTTTGTATGTTTAATGAATACGTCTATCACGTTTGTAAAGATATACGGGAAAGACCAGCTGCCCCTTACATTGTATACAACATACAAAGCTTGTATGAATCTCTCTCTCTCTCTCTCTCTCTCTCTCCCCCTCCCTAGTCATCACAGAAGCTTCATAAACAAATTTCAGCAGATTCTGACAAAGTTTTGGTAATTCATTTCTTGTTGAAATTTAATAATTGCAAGTTTTGAATGAAATATCATCTAACAAACTTGGGATGTTTTAAGTGCTGTTTAGATAATAATAAATTTATTCTGACAATTGTATGGCCGAAAAAATTGTAAGTGTCTAGTTATGAAATTACGTTTTAGCATTTTATAGAGTTTGTTTCTTTGAGAAGCACTTTTATTTTGTGGAAAAGCACTTCTAATTCCACTTGGCAAGTGCTTCAACAAAATACTTATTTATGAGCGAAAAGATTTTGTGTCAAAATAAAAAAAAAATGTTTTTGTAAAAGTGATTTAAATTGTTGGCTTTTATTCTGTTTGATTTAACAAATCAGAAAATAAAAATTTATATAGAATTACATCTTGAACATAATAATAATTAATATTAAACTCATATTTCATAAGATTTGAACGTAAAATCTTCACTTACACAATATGGCAAAATTTCGAACTGTTAAAAGGGCTAGCATAATAAATGAAATCAAAGTTTATCTTTTAATTAACAAAATAAAAATCGATCGAAGATTGAATCCACCACCAACCTTACTTTAAATCGAAAAGAAAAAAACAAGTATAAAACAAAAAGAGGCAGCGGAGATTGGAGATTGGAGATTGCTGACCCGAGGCGTTGAGAGTTGAGCGCGTATTCATATATTATATAGTCGGATCAAATCGAAGAGTGGCGCTGCGACTCTACTGCTGTAACTGCGTCGGAGAAGAAGAAGAGGACGGCGACGATGGATAAGGGAAAGGGAGTGATGGGAGCAGGTAGGAGATGGGCCGTTGACTTGACTGACAACTCAACCTCCCCTTCTTCCCGCGACTTCCCCGACCCCCCTGGCTTCTCTCGCGCCTCCCTAGAACAGGTTCCCTCTCTCTCTCTCTCTCTCTCTTGCCTCTTCGTTCGGTTTGGATTTGGATTTGGATTTGGATTGGATTTGTTCCCAATTGATTGGATTTGGGGTTTTTGTTTTTGTGTAGGATGATTCGACTGTGAGTCGCCAGAAGAAGGATGCCGAATCTACTTGGAAAGCTCAGGTGCTGATTCCCTTCCCTAAATTCGAATTTATCTTAGCAAATTGGATTTAGGGTTTTTTTAGAATTGGGATTTCAGACAATTTTATGGGTGAAACATTTTACCTTTACCTTTAACTTGATAATAATCACTTGATCGCAAATTGGGCATGATTTAAATTGCTGATGGATTACCGGTTTTTCTGCTGAATTTTCTTGATCCCTGTTAATATTCACGAGATTCGATGGTTTGAATTTATGTGATCTCATGCTTTCTTTGTGTTTCTGCAGAAAGCTTGGGAAGTTGCACAGGCCCCATTCAAGAATTTGATGATGATGGGTTTCATGATGTGGATGGCTGGGAATACAGTGCATTTGTTTAGCATTGGAATCACATTTTCCGCTCTTTGGCAACCCATAAGCGCCTTACAGGGTGTAGGGAAGGGTAAGATGATTCTTATTCTGTTAGTCGGTCTGTATGTGTGGAATTTTCAGTTGTAGGGGAAGAATACGATTGAAAGCAATATAGAACTTGAAATCCTGTATTGTTCCTGCTTGTCTATATTGCTGTCTCATCATATGAATGGTTTCCGATAACCATCTCTATATTGCTGTCTCATCATATGAATGGTTCCCGATAACCATCAGTCATGGACTTTGGGTGTTAATGTATTGTTCCATTTTGTTGTCTTGCACAATATTTACAAACCAAAATTAAAAAAACGACCTTGTTTGGTATGATTCATTGTTTGTGCCTAATGGTGCATGTAAACCTTTCTTTCTTTTTTGGCATGATTCATGCTGTCTAGTGCATTTTTCGGTTTGCTATGACTTCTTACCATGTTCATATGTTCATGCAATTTTTTTTTTTCATGACATATACTGTACGTCTTTGTCTGTTAATTCATGCTTATATTTCTATTTCTTTGTTTTGCTTCATGCTTTGTTTTAATGTTGTTGTGCAGTTTTTGAGCCCTACAAGGACAGCAAAGTAGATCTTATTGCCCCAAAGTTGCTCTTCATTGCCCTTAATTTAGGGGGTTTAGCATTGGGTGTTTGGAAGGTGAACTATATTTGTTATCCTTTAAATTCTTCACCCCACTACGATTATCTTGACAAAATCCAGTTTATTAAATTTTTTATTTTCCTTGGCAGCTTAACACCTTGGGTTTGCTTCCTACACATGCATCGGATTGGGTTTCATCCTTACCCCCTGCTCAGGTAAAATTCTTCCTCCTTAGCGTTTGAATTACATCTGGCATGTGGTATTTTCTCATTTTATTTTGAACCATCTCATTTGTTCTAGAAATTTCAGAACCACTACCTTTTCCCTAAGCAGTCGAAATCATGGAACCATTGATTAACTTATGCTGCTGCATCCAAAACTTTATTTGACACTGAAGTTGATTTCGTAAATAGTTCCGTGCAAAAGAAAGTTGCTTGTAGTGGAGAACTTTCCCTTGCTTCCTCTTTCTTGGTAGGGAGGGAGAACATTATAGGCTGTCCATACTCCATAATCAGATTAAGTTAGTCACCAATTTCTAAAGCAATTCTCCAGCATATGATAAATAAAGAACCGGGCAGCTGTGTGAGCTTTTGAGTTGGTTAGCAACATAGCAGCTAGGTGGAGGTGGTTAGAGAGGATAATTGGAGATATATTAAGGAAGCAGATGAGGTAGATATTGCAAGTCTTGTCAGCTGTATAAATAACAAAGAACTGTGTTGGAAATGTTGAAAATGAAAGTTTCCGAGGAAATTCAGTCCCCTGGCCGGAAGATTATGTTTCTCTCTCTACATGCACACCCGTGGCCCATATACACCCAAACATATCATATCAAACACTTTTTGTGCACTTGTTAGTTTGGAGCTTCTTGATAGCTTCAAAGTCCTCATGTAAAACTGTGCAAAAACTTGTTTAATGCACAAATCATACATGTCGTTTGGTAATTGTCATTTTCTTTTTAACGTGTAATTTACTGGTGCATTCCATTTTGGCCCTGAGGCCATTGGTGTATTGGTTATCTTTCTTGGCAGCTTCTGCTTGCTGTTTTCTAGCCGTAACCTCAGAGCGCTTTTGAACATTTTCTGTTTCCCCGAATTTCAGGAGGTTGAGTATTCAGGTGGTGGCATTCCTCTATATTGACAAAAAAGTTCGGTTCGGGTGGTTGTCAATCTCAAGGATGAACGGCAACTTGCAGAAGCAGGATGAGAATTTGTTGCTGTTTACTGGCCGATGGCGCATGGCTAAGCCGGGCTAATGTGATTTTTCCGACTTCTGAATGATATTACTTGGTTTTGTTGGCAATAGAAACTCAGTTTGTAGTACTTTTTTAAGCGACTCAATGAATTATCATTACCATCTATAATTTTAACACTTCCATTTCCGCTAGCAGTTTACGTGGTAATCCAAATTAATTTATGCTTTGGTAAATGTGTGATAATTATTGATTGCTTTATAGATTTTTATTTTTATTTTTACAAACGATAATATTTACATTAAGAGAAGGAAGTGATTCAAATTCGTTTTTGGAGAGTATCAAATTTAAGATTTTTTATTTACAAATGAAGATGAAATACTAAATGATTGCTTAATTTATAAGATTTTAATTTACACAAAGAAAGAGAGATTCTAACCTGGTTGGCTACCCATCCAAATCATTTTGATATTGACTGAAGCAGAACCTTTATCCAAAGGCCTCCTATTTTTCATGAAGGTTAATTGTGGCTCCGCATCGAATTTCAATGAATTGAAGTATTTGTTTTTTAATCTTTATTTGTAGATTATTTTTGTAATATTAATTCAATCCGAACACTTATCCATTTAATTGTCATAATAAAATGTTTATTTGAACGTAATGTTTGTCTAATTTTTTTAATGTAATTAGATTCTTTGAACATTTTTTATTTATTTAATATTTTACAAGCACTATTGATGAAGTGCAATTTAAAAAATAGACAATTTTAATTGTTAGAGTTTAATATTTATCCATTAATAGCCTTGTTGAATGAAGTAAGTTGCATCCGAAATCATTGCCTTATAAATAAATAAAAAAGAAAGAGAAATATAATCAGAAAAACAAATAAAATGTTCTAACTTTAAATATCCACCTTTCCTTTTTCCCTAATAAAAAAAATCTGGAAATAAATGATTTTAATTTTGGTCGGCGAAGAACTTAAAAGAAGAGACGATCGACAAATCGAACATTCATCTACTCCGATACCCAACAACCTCAAAATTATCCATATTTATCATCGTCGCCCTCGCCAACAGTGATCCAACACAGCGATGGAGTTCACGGCCCAGCAGCTGATCCAGTACAACGGCACCGACCCATCGAAGCCCATATACGTGGCGCTCAAAGGCCGCGTCTTCGACGTCACGGACGGCAAGTCGTTTTACGGTCCTGGAGGGCCGTACGAGATGTTCGCCGGCAAGGATGCCAGCAGAGCTCTGGCGAAGATGAGCAAGAACGACGAGGACATCACCGCCTCCCTCGACGGCCTCACGGAGAAGGAGATCGGCGTCCTCGCCGACTGGGAGAAGAAGTTCGAAGCTAAGTACCCAGTTGTCGGCCGCGTCGCTTCTTGAAAAAGTCTCTGCCTTTGATCAAATTTAAGGGTTAATTGTATGTCGTTCGAACCAAAATAAGTGCTTTTGGGAAAATCTGCTTCTGGGTATGTGTGGTTTTTATCAATGTATGTGATCTTGGATGTTGTTGTTTATGTTTAACTGCCATGGATATGAATAAATAATTAAATATTATGATTGTGTGAATTTGGATTAATCGATAATAAGTTGTGTTCTTGGATGAATTTTGACTTATAGATTGAGTATTAGGCAGATTTGTGCAGTTTTATCCAGCTGAACTAATTGTATCCCTAGTGTTGTATGGATTATCTGCGTTTTTCCTGTGTTGGTATTTATTAGTAAGGGAGGTCGGACTTCCACTCGGATTCCATTGAGGCGGTGTCCCAAGCCAATCATGTGCTGCCATTGCCATATGAGCAAGTTAAACACATAACAAATTGGCTTGAGATACTACCACAGCGGTGTTTCGGTGAAGGTAAGTTTCTCTCGTAATGAGTGCTGTACTACTGTGTATGGTATTATTGTAAATAGGCATGAAATATAAATAGTGTATGAACAAGATTGTAGTTTGTTGATCTAGGACAAGATTGAAGTTTGTTGATCTCGGTTGATGTATGCTGGTTTTGATTTCTAGGGTAATGGTTTTGTTTCTAAATTTTACCAAGTCTGCTGCTGGAATTCAGCAGCAGAAGACTTATTTAGCTAACTCATCGAAAATGTGGACGATTAGAGCTTCAACATGTTGGCAATTACTGGTTTTGGTCCTTCAACTTGCCATATCGGTCAATCTCTGCAGGTCCTTTTCTTTTGGTGTTCCTCACCAGCAGCAGTTGAAAGGTACCTCTGTTCATAGGCTTAGACATTGTAAAAGTGTAAACTGAATGTCTAAACTTGTATTATATGCTTGGTTACTTCTTGTCACTGCCTTTTGTTTTGTTTCTATCAGATACGTACGTTTTAGATGGAACAAAACTGGACTTCTGCCAGCTCTTTTAGCTGTTTATGGAGATTGATTAAGGCTAGTTTTATTTTGTGCGTGGTCTTCTATGTTTTCGGGACGAAAATCTTACGCAACATCTGCCAAAACACAAGTTCTTAGTGCGGAATTGGATCATCTATGCAGATTGTAGTGCTTAGTGCATTCGAGGGTTGTTTTACAGAGTTTATGCTTGTGATTGCAGTCACTCCAAATGTGTTGTGATGAATGTGCTCAAGATGCCCGTATTGCGGCAAAATCTTGGGCAACCGGGTGTATACTTCCTTGTGCCTATCTCTCTCTCGGCACATGACACGTCACT
>JAOTRO020000007.1:2662404-2673648 GCA_028566515.2 Pyracantha coccinea | reverse complement strand
AGAAACTCAGTTTGTAGTACTTGTTTAAGTGACACGATGAATTACCATACAATCTATAATTTTAACACTTTCATTGTGCTAGCAGTTTACATGGTGATCTAAATTAAATTCTGCTTTGGGTGAACTGGGGATTATTATGCACGAGTGGAAATTGGGTTACCAAATTATTTGTTTCAGAAAATTTAGTCCTTGAACTCTGAAAAACTGCAAATTTCTTCTTTATTATTAGGTTCGAGAAGATATTTTATTCTATTATTTTATTCATGTAGGTCACGTGATTTGTGTATCACTTTGGATGATAGATTGGTGGTTTTTAATGATTTTACTTATTTTTTTTAAAAAAGAAAAAGTGTACGAAGTTGAATGAGATAATGTCGGTATTACCTTTGAGTGTGTCGTGTTCAAGTCACGTGGCTTAGATTACGTATGGTTTAAATAGAATAGTTTCAAGCCGAATGATAGGGATGAAATTGACAATTTTTAAGAGTTTAAGGACTTAAATTTTTATAAAAAAAAAGGTGTGATATTCACGCATCCTATTTTACTTTTCACTCTTCTAATTTTCGACCGTTGAATAGAACGAATTGAAGAAAATCAACGGATAAAAATCAACAAAGGTGTGTTAGAACTAAATTATGATCCGTGGATAGCACACTAAAAAAAAAAAAAAAACCCCAGCCCTGAAATCAAGTAGGTGTAGAAACCGAGGCTTGTTGGCCATCACTCAAATGGATAACATAGCCATAACATGCTTGAAGACATAACCAAATGATAACTGAGTCGTGAGGTGGCACAAAACATACAAATGTGAGTCAACGAAAAATAATATTTTTTTAAAACATTTTGTTTTTTGACACATTAACCCCCTACTTCGAAAACACATGCAGCTAATATTTTTCTTAGTCATATACTGATTTTTCACTTTATCGGTGACATAGCATACAAGATCGTATATATGTTGTTTAAAAAAAAAAATACAAATGAATAAGCGGAGACAAACATATAAAATATTCAAAAGACAACAAGATGCAGAGAAGCAGAGTAAAAAACACAACTGTGCTGCCATACTTGTCAACAAAGCACGACAATTGGATTAGGGTTTCCAACGGGTTTCACAGAGACAGATTCAGAGTTGAAGAAAATAGAGAGGGAAATAGTGATTTATCTTGATTTGAGAGAGAGAGAGAGAGAGAGAGAGCGAGCGAGCGAGCGCGCGCGCGCGCTTTGGGGTTCGATTTCTGTGCTTCTGAAATATGATTTTAATCAAATAAGTGTTCGAACCGTACGAACCGTTCTGAGCAGCCGAACCGGGTCAAAGGGCGGGTCGACCCGGACGAACCGGGAGGTCCGGCGACCGAACCGGGTCGGGCCGGATGAACCGGGCCGTACCGAGCTAACCGGAGCGGACCGGGCGAACCGGGAGATTCAGACCGAACCGGGTCGGGCCGATGAACCGGGTCCGGCCGGATGAACCGGATCGGACCGGACGAACCGGGTCGGACCGAAATGAACCGTCAACCGCCGGTCTGGCTGAGCCGTTCAGTGCCGGTGAACCGGTCCGAGCCGCCGAAAAGTCTCGCCGGTTTCTGGAGAAAAACGCCGGCAAATTCAAGGAATTTTGAATTTTGCAGCTTCGATTTAACTCCAATTTCAACCAAAGCTCACAACCAATGCACTAAACTTGTACCGGAGATGTCAAACAACAGATTTGGACTACTATGGACGGCTGGATAGTCGGGATCCGGCTCCGATATCGGCGGAAATCGGGGAAAACCCCTGTTCGAATCTGCGTTGAATCAACACCAAAACCCGTGATTATTCCACGAATATAGTCCTAATTAACGAGGTAAAGTCATTGGTGAGGGTTAGAGGTCTTACCGACGCTTCAAGCGGCGAGAAACTCGCCAGCAAATGGCCGCGACGTCGGAGGCGTCCGGGACTTGGCTTCGAGTTTTCCAACAAAAATGGAATCTTTGAACTCGTGGCGAGGTGGAGATGGTGATAGCAGCGGTTGATTGTCTTAACTCGCCATGAAACGGCAGGGTTTGTTCCTCCTTTTTTTTTTCTAGGTTTATCGACAACGCAAGGGAGAGAGAGCAAGAGTGTTTTTTCTGAAGAGAGAGGAAGCAAACAGCGCAGAGAGAAAACTGAAATCCTTGTGGGTCCCAGCGTCCCCACCAAGCCAGATTGAATTCTCCATAAATATGCAAAAATGGAAAGAGATCCTGGCAGATATTTTCCTCCAAAATTTACGGATCAAGTTATTCGTGTTCTTAAAATTTAATTTAACAGTTAAAATTATTATAATTTTAAAAAATAAACTCTGTATTTAACTATTGAATCAAATTTGAAGTATCGGATCATTTGATCCGTGAGCTTTGATGGAATCCATATCACTTTCAATATCCACCGTTCATTTTTGGTGGACGAACAACTTAAAAATCAGACGATCGACAAATCGAGCATTCATCTACTCCGATACTTACCTCCAAAGTCTTAATATTTACCATCGTCGCCCTCGCCAACGCAGCGATGGAGTTCACAGCGCAGCACCTGATCCAGTACAACGGCACCGACCCATCGAAGCCCATATACGTGGCGATCAATGGCCGAGTCTTCGACGTCACGGACGGCAAGTCGTTTTACGGTCCCGGCGGGCCGTACGCGATGTTCGCCGGAAAGGACGCCAGCAGGGCTTTGGCTAAGATGACCAAGAACGACGAGGACATCACCGCCTCCCTCGACGGCCTCACGGAGAAGGAGATCGGCGTCCTCGCCGACTGGGAGAAGAAGTTCGAAGCTAAGTACCCAGTTGTTGGCCGCGTCGCTTCTTGAAAAAGTCTCTGCCCTTTATCAAATTTAAGTGTTGGCTGTATCTAAATTGAAGTGAAATAAGTGCTTTTGGAAAATCTGCTTCTGTGTGATTTTGTACAATGTATCTGATCTTGGATGTTGTGTATATTTAGATGCCATGGATGTGAATAAATAATCAAATATTACGGTTGTGTGAAATTGGATTCATGAATCATAGCCTGTGTGCTTGAATGATTTTTGGATTTTAGGCTGATATATATGCAAATTTGTGCAGTTTACTGTATTTTGTTCATCGAAATCTCTATTTCTGGTGATGTATGGATTATCTGCGTTTTGCCTATATTGGCATTTGGTAGTGAGGGAGGACTTACCACCGCTAAGATTCCATTGATACAGTATCCCAAGTTAATCATGCGCTACCATATCCATATGATATATGATATGAGTAAGTTAAAACACATAACAAATTAGATTGAGATACCACCACATTTGTGTACATTTGTGTATCGGGTGCCGGTAAGTTTCGCGTGATGAGTGCTGGTTTCGATCTAGGTCGATTTATGGTGGTTTCGATTTCTAGGGTAACGGTTTTGTTTCCGATTCGTACCAAGTCTGCTGCAGTAATTCAGCAGCAGCAGAAGACTGATTTAGCTAACTCGTTGAAAATGTGCACGATTAGAGCTTCAACATGTTGGCAACCGTTGGTTTTGGCCCTTCAACTTGCCATATCGGTTGATCTTTCCAGGTCCTTTTCTTTCGGCTTTCCTCACCAGCATCAGTTGAAAGGTATTCTGTTCATAGATTTTAGATAGATTGTAGATGGAACGAAAATCTTACGCAGCATTTGGTGACACACAAGTTCTTAGGGTGGAATTGGATCATCTATGCAGATTGCAGTGCTTAGTGCATTCGAGGGTAATTTTACAGAGTTTATGTCTATGATTGCAGTCACTCTACATGTGTTGCGAGGAATGTGCTAAAAATGCTCAGATTGCGGCAAAATCTTGGGCAACCGGGTGTATATTTGCTTGTGCCTATCTCTCTCTGCACGTGACACGTCACTTGAGGAGAGAAATAAGCTTACCAAATATAATCTGGGTTCTCCTGCGCTCTCTGATGCACCGAAAGTTTGATGTGCAAAAGCTTGTTTCTTTAGCTTTGTCTGAGACGGAAATGGATACTCTCCAGATCCCTTCTACCAAACGGCTAAAGTTATTATAACTTTTATAAAGATTTTTTTGTTTGTAACCGTTGAATCAAATTTCAAAGGTCCAGATTAGTTTATTGACAAGATTTGGTGATAAGAATATGGAGAGGATCCCTTTCCGTCCGAAACAAGTCAATAGCCATCATTCATTGTACTTTGGCACACAACTGAGTACAAGTTATAACCTTTCTTTTGTAAAGCTTCCGACAGAGTTTTTCTTTTAGTAAAGCTCAAGTTCAATGAATTCTACTGCTCCCTTTAATAGAATGGGCTATCATAACATCCACTTCCATTCAGGCATGAAACATATTGGAATCGATGGATATTTCAATATCGATGACCACTTATGAAAATGATAAAAATGTGCTAAAAAAATATTGATTGGACTGATAAAATGTGTTGAACATTAAAAAGCACGAGAAATAAGCTAAAATAATAAATTTCCAAGTCTTAGTTGCTGAAATGATAAGATTTCGACATGTTGTCAATATTTGATTATTATGTCGTTGATATGTGATTAATAAGCGGTTGATACTTAATTTTGATTTCTTATTCCAAAAATGTTAAAAGTTTAGAAACTTAAGAAAAAATCTGTGTGACAAACATGTTAAATTGTTAGTTGTTAAAAGTTCGAACTAGCACCAGAATGTATAAGCATTGCTTGCTCCCACTATGGTGAAGCATCATATTTATTATGAAATTCTGATCCATTATTGTTTTTGGTCAGGGTGTGCTATCCACACATCTTATTTTACTTCTTACACACATCTTGTTAATTTCTATCCGTTAATTTTCTTCAATTCATCCGATCCAACAGTCAAAAATTAAAAAGGTGTGAAAAGTAAAATAAGATGCGTGAATATCACACATTTTTTTTGTCAATACGAAATTGCCATTCTTGTTTAGACAAATCAGGCCAAAAACCGTACTTAATGGTTGCGGCAGCGTTGTCTCCGGCTTTTTAACGGGACCCGATCACTTTCTGATCAAGTTTTAACGGTTTTGATCTCTCTTCATTATTTTTGGTGTTAAATTCTTTTGCCATGCACCCCCCACCCCGCGGCCCCCCGGGCGGCAACCACTACCACACAAGCTTTTAGTTTGGTTATTGATTTGTCAATTATTCTATTAAATTAAAATTATTTTCGTCTGTTTTGTACAATATTAAGTTTGGATGTGTAAGTGTCTAGTATGTTTTGGGGTTTCCAAGTATTTTCTTGTGAACATATACTTTTTTTTTTGTGTGTAATGTTTGCACGAATTGATAACTTCGAGAGCTCAAAATTAAATTGAAAATTAAGAAGATAAAGTGAAACTTAGTTGAAAATACAAGGAGCATTCCTAAAGTCCTTCCTATATCATTTTCACTTTTTTTTTTTAAATTCTTATCTTCTTCACATTTTAAATCATAACATCACTATTTTTTTTAATTCTTATCTTTTTCATATTATAATTTTTTTTAGTACAACGATATATATTTTACATTAGGAAGAAGAGGAATTTAACTAAACCATCCACATCATAAGCAAACTAATTTGATATTAAATCCGTCGTCTACAAGAATCGAATCGTAATACTGAATGAGTACATTCTAAATTAATTTCGTACTATACCGTATACAGTAATAGACTCCATGAGTCGGTCTACAAACTAATATAACGAAAATGCATCTTCTTCATCCTTCGTCTTCCTTCAAGTCATCCCCCAACCCAAACCGAGTGCAGAAAAGTCCTTTCCTCTCTCTCTCTCTATCTCTCTCTCATCTAATCCAAAATCCTTCTTCATCTCTTCACTGCGATATTGGATCCGCTTTCCCAAAATTAATTATTATTGGGTTTATTAATCTGTTAATTTTACCATTTTTTCTTAATAAAGTTTTAATCTTTCTGCGATTTCTTACAAATCCGACCTTCCCTTTCCCAAAGTCTCCATAAAATCATGTCGACAAGGAAGCCTTCATACGCAACCCCAAAACCCTGCAGCCACCTCTCAGCTTACAAGCTCAAACATGGCTCCAGCGGCTACAAATCCCTCCAAAAATCCCTCAAATCTGCCCCCAACGGAAGAACAAGCGTTCGGATTCATGAAACAAAGATACCCAGATGCAGTTTCTGTAATGGGTTCGAAGGTAGACTCTATATTTGCTTGATTTGCTCTTCGGTTTCGTGTTCGAATCACGCAGTTCGGCATACCCAGGTGGAAATCGGCCACGATTTGGCCGTCGATGTCCAAAGGGCCGAGCTTTTTTGCTGTGCGTGCTCCGATCAGGTCTACGATCCCGATTTCGATAAGTCCGTGATGGCTAAGCACATGCTGGACTTGCCGTGCAGCACAAACAGTGCGGATAGTATTGGGGAGAGACTCTGTGAGAGGAAGAGGCTGGGGGGTTCGGGTGTCGAATTATCGGAGTTTAAAAAGCCCGAAAAATCGGGTTTGGTGAGGGATCACAGGGCGAAATCGTGTTATCCGTTGGGTTTGAGGGGGTTGAATAATTTGGGGAGTACTTGTTTTATGAACTCTGTGTTGCAAGCACTGCTACATGCGCCTCCATTGAGGAATTACTTCTTGAGTGATCGGCATAGCCGCAGAACATGCCGGAAAAGGACGGCAAACCGGCTGTGTTTACCTTGTGAGCTTCACGGTGTTTATTCGGCTGTGTATTCCGGCGATTGGACTCCTTATAGCCCGGCTCAATTGCTTTACAGGTCTGCATTGCTCTGTGTGTGTGATCTTTGGTTACAGCATATCGTGCCGACTTTATAATGCTTAAGCTTTTGGTTTGTGGATTGATTTATATTTGATAAACACTGTTTCGGGATAGTCGCTTTTTGTCTCTGTGTCTGCAGTCTGTTGCTTCTAAAGATCCTTTGATAAGTTGAAGAAGTATTGTAGTGCTATGTTAGTAAGCGTAGATGAAGTTTGATAACCCATGAGTCGTTAAGTCACTTTCCTGCAAAATGCATAATGCATAATGTTTATGTCTAATTAGAAATCACATGGATTTGCTGGAACCGATGGTACCTTTTTTGCAATGTGGGATCAACTCCTTATCTGTGATTTGTTGCTAGATTCGTTGTTAGTTCTTCTATGCTGGAGCTTGCTTTTGGACTGATTAAAATTTTCTTTACTTCAAGTTGGTGGCAGCATTCAGAGAATCTGGCAAGTTACGAGCAGCAGGACGCTCATGAGTTCTTCATTTCAGTGTTAGATGGGATCCATGAGAAAGAAACCAAAGCAAGGAACCATACAAAAGGTAATCATAGGCAAGCAGATGAGTTTTAGATCGTACATGTGAAATTGTTTGTTTTTACGGTGGTCAACAGTTCGCTTTTACTTATGAAGTTATCCTTTGTTTCACAGATAGTGGAGACTGCCAATGTATTGCGCATAGGGCATTCTCAGGACTGTTGAGGTCGGATGTCACTTGTATGACTTGTGGATTCACCTCGACAACTTATGACCCGTGTTTGGACATATCACTCAACTTGGACACAAGCCACTGTTCTTGGTCAGATGGATCTAACAAGCCTGCCAAAGCGAATGGCAGCAGCAGTTCATCCACTCTTTTGGGTTGTTTAGACTTGTTTACAAAACCAGAAAAGTTGGGGTCAGACCAGAAACTGTTCTGTCAGAACTGTCAAGAACTCCGAGACTCTTCGAAGCAAATGTCCATCAGAAAGCTTCCAATGGTGTTGTGCTTGCATATAAAACGGTTTGAGCACTCCCTGGTCAGAAAGATGATGAGGAAAATCGACAGCTATTTGCATTTTCCATTCTCGCTAGACATGACTCCCTATCTGTCTTCTTCGATTGTGAGGAACAGATTTGGAAATAGAATCTTTGCTTTCGAGGGGGATGAGTCTGGGATGTCTGCTGAGTTTGAGATTTTTGCAGTAGTTACTCATTCTGGAACACTAGATTCCGGCCATTATGTGACGTATTTACGCATACAAGACCAATGGTACAAATGTGACAATGCTTGGATTAATGAGGTCGACGAGGGGTTTGTGAGAGCTTCACAGTGTTATATGATGTTCTATGTGCACAAGACGCTTTACTATAAAGCAAACATAGATTTGCGTCGCTTGCCGGTTTCCACACAGGAGGAGGCATTTCAGGAGATGGCTGGTTGATGCTAATAGAAATGTTTCGATATACAATCGAGGCAGGGTATGCAGTTGTGAACCCAGTGAGAAGGAGACTCCGTCTGCCGAAGCAACCTCGTCATCAGATCCCTTCGGCCTAAGGAGAGCACACGATCACGTGTTGGACGGTCGCGGAAAGGCATCATCAAATTGCAGACTTCTAAAGATGACCATGATTTGAAGCAGAGATACATAAATACAAACTCCATATCTACTGGTAGTGATATGTTACTGGGTATTTTGTGAGTGGATTTTGGGAAAACTGATGGGACCAATTTGAAAATTTTGTTCATGTTGGGTTTTTTTACAAGATTTTCTTGCTCAACATTCTTTTGACCGCAGGGTCAGTCATGTACATAACTGAACTGATATTTGGAACTAATATTTATTTTTTGGAGTCCCACTAATTAATGCTTGTTCACTTTGTAAATGTTAATATGATCTGCTAATTGTTAGCATATAAGCACTCGTCATTTAACCACATTTTGTATTATGTGCAAAAGAGGGGGAGTTTTCATAAAAATACAAAAAAAAAAAAAAAAAAAAACCTCAACCATGAGTGGCCGCCGCCACCTACCATCATCCACCATCATCATTATCACCATCGCCACCACCACCTATCGTTATGGCGCCACCGCCACCACCAAATGTTGTGCCCCCACCACTGACGCCGCCTCCACCAACCACAACTGCCCCCACGGCCACCACCCACCATCATCTTTCCATTCCTCGTAGGCTCATAGTATCTTTTTGATTTGGTTAGTCAACATATTGCTGCCCGATCAAACATTCAAACTCATATCAAGATTTGTTACTTGGAAAAGTTCTGTGCACTGCTTGGCACTTAAACTGCAAGGTCTCTGGAGATCACGAATTGACATGTATATGACACATACCAAATTGACTCACTAAAAACATAAAAAAGAATAAATTTGCGCACGTAATTTTCCTTGTATATAAAGAACTCTCTATCGTCTGTAACCAAGTTAAATCATCATGTTATTGGGACGTCAAATTTGATAAGATAAATCATCATTTTATTGAACTCTCTCAGTTTTTTTTTTTTTCTTTTCGGAAAGAAGTATGATTCCATTAGCATTTTGGAATACTGCGTACTTACAAAAGAGAATAGGGTGCGCACTAAACCGGCCTTGGTAAAAACTTTGTTGGAGATTTCAACTCAGTTGAAGGAAAAAAAAGTGCCATGCTCCAAAACATTACATGGGATAACCATTCTTTAAAATCATGTCTGAAGACTCCTCAAAACAAACTAAAAATTCTGTCACCGTCAATCCATTTTGTGCTAATCTATGTGCAATGCCGTTAGCTTCCCTGTTCTTTTTTTTTTTAAAACCACAAAGTCAATCCCACTCCAGCATTGCTATCAGAGAAAGTGACGATGAGGTAAATTTATTGAAAGAAAAGAAAAGTACATATGGCGTTAGCTTCCTTGTTCACATGATTGTATTTGACATGTTGAAAGATGGCCATGAAGGATCTAGTATCATTGTGCCAGGTCCAACCAATGAGGAGTCACCAGAGGAATGCTTTAAGGAATCACTTTCCAAATGCCTGCAAGTTCTCATATGGTAATGGTGAAGATGATCACAATTTCAGTTGAAAGTTCAGTACGGGGGACGTTGATGGTCGACGTTGATCCTCCTTTTCGCTTCGATCGATAGAATCCCTGAAACGATAGACAGATTCCCGATTCAGCAACTTCTCTAAGACATTTATCTAGAATTAAAATTTCTGAAAAACAACTAATGAAACCTGAAGATGAATTAAGCTGACAATTCTTTGGTTCACATTCCATGGAAAGCTTCAGCAACTACGACAATTAGCAAATCCTGTGTCGTGGAAGTTCGATTTCAAACTTAGTGACGTTTGAATTTGACAGCTAGCAATAACAAATTCAAGCCTTTGAAACTATACCATAGATATATCACTTCACATGTAATGATGAATACATGTACCTGGTTTAGGTAAAACCCTCATCAGTCAGTCAAATGAATGCTGTTATCAAAGTTCATCGAGTGTTGATGATCTTGTCTTCGGCTTTCCTAGTTTGAGAAGAAGAAAAATAAGCAAAACAAATGTGATATCATAATAGCCACAGTTGGTATTTACATACGCAAATATTTAAGAGCTAAATTACCAAGAGAAGATGAGCATGGATGTATGATGCTTGGGATGTGAGAGATCTTGGGCGACTCCGGTCCTCTGCCTCGTTCACAACGCTTTGAAAGCATCGGACATCTGTAGATGATAAGTTCCTGCAGTGGGGTTTTGCACAGAAAGTCTGGCAGTGTTTTTATGTACATGCAGTTGTTAATTTGTAACACGGAAAGGCATGGCATGATTTTAATGTCGGAATCCTCTTTTTTCCATCCTTTCATGCCTTCTCAGTCTTTCAGTGCACTTAGGTCCAAGCAATGAGAAGTCAGCAGAGGAATGCTTTGAGGAATCACTTTCCAGTTCCTGCAAGTTCTCATGGCATTGGTGAAGATGATCAAAACTTCAGTTGAAACTTGAGTAGGGGACGTTGATGGTCGACATCACGCTTTTCGCTTCTACAAAATCCCTGAAACAATAAACGGATTCTCGATTCAGCAACATCTCTAGGACATTCTCCTATAATTAAATTTTCTACGAGACATCTTGATAATATGCAGATTAAAACTAAATAACAAATCTCACAAAACTGTAGGTGACTTCAAGTCTTCAACTGACATTCCTTATTTTGGCTCATATCCGCTCAGTCTCTCATATGTTGTGGTAAAATTTGAGCAACTAAGATAAGCAAATCCTTTTGCCATAAACATTTGATATGTACGGATGAATGATTACCTAAAGCGTGTTATAAAGCAGTAAGATGTGCACGAGAAGTTAAATAATCATTACTAATTTGATATATATAAAGGGAATTACCTTCCCAAAGAAGATTAGTTATATGCCTAGCTAGCAAGTCACCACTTGATCCACATTACTCATGTCCTTTGAAGATCATACGAATTCTGAAGAAGAAAATAAGCAGATTAAACGAATATGATGATAGCAATGGTTAATGATACATAG
>JAOTRO020000007.1:2647220-2659205 GCA_028566515.2 Pyracantha coccinea | reverse complement strand
ACATATAAGGATCACTCCCCTGGGCGATGTGGGATCTCACAATCCACCCCCCTTAGGGGCCCAACGTCCTCGTCGGCATACTCGTGACCAAGGTTAGGCTCTGATACCAAATTGTCACATCCCAGGCCCGCTTCACCACCGTAGCACGATATCGTCCGCTTTGGGCCCCGACTACGCCCTCACGGTTTTGTTACTGGGAACTCACACGAGAACTTTCCAGTGGATCACCACTCATGGGAGTGCTCTCGTGCGCTACTCGCTTAACTTCGGAGTTCCGATGGAACCCGAAGCCGGTGAGCCCCCAAAAGGCCTCGTATTAGGTAGGGATGAGAATATACATATAATGATCACTTCCCTGAGCGATGTGGATCTCACAGGGGGTGGAATTTGATATTTCCTGAGTTTAATTTATTTGTGAAAATTTCTATTTATTTTATTTTTCATCTTCATGTCTTTTTTGAATTTATTATTATTATTATTATTATTATTATTATTATTTGTGATAAAGTAAGCTAAAGGGAATTTGATATTTCCTGAGTTTAATTTATGTAAATTTTTCTGTTTATTTTATTTTTCATCTTCGTGTCTTTTTTGAATTTATTATTATTATTATTTGTGATCAAGTAAGCTAAAAGGGGAGTAGGATACTCTCATATCTTTTTTTTTCTTCCTCTTTTCTTCTATTTGAATTCTATTTGAATAGTCACGATTAAATAATGTCAATATTTTATATTAATTTTTTTTTATAGAGAAACACAAAGTGGAGAGTGTGAGAGGAGGGAAGGTAAGGGGGAATAAAAGGGAAGAGAATTTAAGAATGTGACATTTTCAATAGGTTGGATTTTGAAAACTATTCAAGTTAAAATCTAAAGAATCCTATTTAAGTAAAAAAAATCTAAAAGTTCCTTTTTCATTAGCTCGGTATAAATATGACAAGAAAATTTTCAGTGTGCTTGAAAGACAGGATAACACATCGCATATCGTTTTATAATTAGAGAGCATTTTTTTTATTCTGTTCAATGATGTAATAAAACGAATTAGCCGGCAGCCGCTGTGAAATATCTCTCATCACGCCGAGCAGGTGACTTTTGAGACGGGAAATGACCTTTCTCTTGTTTTCTTCTCACCAAGTCCAAATGATTTCGCTGCCAAAAAATTCCACGCATTATACAGTACCCGATAGTAACACTGTAAAAACTGAAAACCAAGATCGGATTTTGATAAACGAAATGGAGTAAAACTGTGAACCTTTTACTTTGGTTAGAGTCAACGTCGGGGAAGGTAAGAGATACCCTTCTTCTCTGTTCTTCTGCTACCTTGAAGCTATATCTACCAGGAGCCCCTTGATCCACGGTCCACCTTCTTCAGATCCATCACCGTGAATTAATTTCAGAAAGCTGCTGCTTCTGTGCTTGCGTTTTCGTTTTCTGGTTTTCTGTTGTGGTTGTTGGAGCTTTTTGATTAAGCAGAAGCCAAAATCAAGATTAGAAATTTGAAGCTTCTCTGATAAGAATCTGTCGTTTGGAAGAAACCCAGTTCGAGAAAAGCTGAATCTTGAACTGGGTTTTTCAATTTGAGGCAGAAAGTTCGGGAATCAGATTCCAATTTTTCAGGAAACAAAACTGATCTGCTTTCTGGGTTGTTGTCATTTTCTGCAAATTTGTATCGGGAAGTGAGTAATGGTGGAGGAAGAGGAGGAGGTTCTGAATCCCTCCGGCGATATTGCAGAGGAAAAACAGCCGGAAAAAGGGTGTTGTGGAGCTCTCTGCACTCCAATCCAATGGTTCAGAATGCTATGCGTGGAATTGCATTGGAGTTTTGTATTGGGGGTGGTGGTCGTTTATGGAGTAAGTCAAGGACTCGGCGGAGCTCTTTATCGCGTCGGCACGGAGTATTACATGAAGGATGTGCAGAAGGTGCAGCCTTCTGAAGCTCAATTTTATCAGGGAATCACCAATATTCCTTGGCTTGTCAAGCCTCTCTGGGGCCTCCTCACTGACGTTCTTCCCATTTTCGGGTATCGAAGACGGCCTTATTTCATTATAGCAGGTAAATGATGCAGCTTTAGTTTCATGTTAATTCAAATTTAAGAACTTTTTTTTTTGTGTGTTTTGATGTTCAATCGATGTGCTCACATTTGGCCTTAAATTCCACAAACTATGCATCGATACTATGTTGGTACGTTTTCTGGGACATATTGGCGATCTGTCTTTATTAAAGAACGGACGTCCATTCCATAGCCGGACTATTCTAATAGATGAGAATATCAGTTGAACTTTTGCATTTTTTACGAAAAAAAGAAAATTCGAACATTCCGCATGGATTTATGAGGTGACATGTGTAGGAGTTTGTAGCTGACATGGTGTCCTGATTAGCTCATCAATGCCATGTTTTTATTAGGTTCTGTTGGTGTGATGGCAATGCTCCTTTTATCGTTCCATGCAAAGTTGCACATTGCACTTGCCCTCTTGGCATTAACAACCGGAAGTGGTGGAGTGGCTGTCGCGGATGTGACCATCGATGCGTGTGTGGCACAGAACAGTATTAATCATCCTAGCCTCGCAGCCGATATCCAGAGCCTGTGTGCCCTGAGTTCCTCCATAGGAGCACTACTGGGGTTCTCTGTTAGCGGTATCTTCGTTCATCTTCTAGGCCCTAAGGTCGGTTTATTTTCATCTGTATCTGTTCAAGTTTCTAAAACTTCTTAGGAAAAATGGCATTTTTAACATTAGAGTTTCTTTCTCCTCTTCCTTGGTAGGGGGTGTACGGCTTGTTGGCAATCCCATTTGGACTTGTGTTCTTAATCGGAACTTTGATCAAGGAACCTCATTCACCAAACTTCGCTTACACGCAGGTAGTCCTTTGCTCGATTCTTGGGGTTTCTCTCTTTCATGCTCACGATCTAATGTTGCATGTTGGGCTCAGGTGAATCAGAAGTTTGTGGATGCTGGCAAATCCATGTGGACAACATTGAAATGCCCTGATGTATGGAGACCATGCGTATACATGTACTTTTCCCTTGCATTGAGCTTGAATATCCTTGACGGAATGTTCTTCTGGTATACAGACTCGAAAGATGGTCCACATTTCTCTCAGGTATTCGACAATTACTAATTAGAGTGGATTTTATTACCTCAGTAATCGCTATATGAATTTAATCAGTCACATCTTTATGCAGGAGAATGTTGGATACATATTCTCAATAGGTTCAGTTGGTTCCCTTTTGGGAGCAGTACTCTATCAAAATGTTCTAAAGGATCATCCTTTCCGGGACTTGCTCTTCTGGACTCAGTTGGTTTATGGGGTGGCAGGAACATTAGACTTGATGCTCGTTTTGCGATTGAATCTGAAGTTTGGCATACCTGATTATTTCTTCGTTGTGATTGATGAAAGTGTATCTCAAATGACCGGAAGGCTCAAGTGGATGCCTCTTCTTGTACTCAGCTCAAAGCTTTGTCCCCCTGGAATCGAAGGAACTTTCTTCGCTCTGCTCATGTCGATTGATAACGTTGGACTTGTCTCGGCAACATGGGGAGGAGGCATTTTACTGCACGTATTGAAGGTTACACGGACGCAATTTGAAAATCTCTGGCTAGCCATTCTGATTAGGAACTTTTTGAGATTAGCTCCTCTTTGTCTGCTGTTTTTGGTGCCTAGAGCTGATCCGAACTCTTCGATTCTTCCGACCGAAATCGCAAACACGAAAGAGGATATCGAAACTCTGGAAACAAAGAACGTTGAGTTAGTCTCCCTTGTAAACAGAGCAGACGATCGATAGCCCGACTACGAAAAATTTACTCCAAAATCGTTTTTGGTTTCAAAAGCATACTTGAAGACCAAGCTAAAGTTGGAAATGTGCTACTACTAGTATCACACACACATTTTTTTTTATTTTATTATTTCCCGCATTTTGTTTAATATTGGGAAATATATTTCATGGTAGTCCAACTATGTATGGTGAGATGCATTAAGAAAATTGTTTGGATGAATTAAAATTATATCCGTTTTTCTTCTAACGCACGTTCAGATATAATACTGGTCTATACATACCAACTGTTCTAACTTACATTTGTTCACTTGGCTGAATTTGAAGACAAATTTTTGGGTTGTTGAAGGGGGAAGAAGATGGTTTGTTACTTGAGGAGAGAGAATACCCGAGATAACAATAGTAACAACCAAGGGAAGTGAGTTCCGCACTCACTTTTCTCTTCTTCCGCTCCTCTGTTTTTTCGAGCCTAGAGAATACAGAGACGAAAGTGAGGCGAAGAGTGAAAAAAAAAACAATTAGGAGAGTGAAAATTACCGCCCAAACTCAAAACCAAGATCTAGTAAATAAGACTAGGGTGTACATAGATTCGGTTGATTAAACCACTTATTACTATTATAATCTAGTGGTATTTCTCAACTTGTAAGTGAAAAGTCTGACGTTCGAATTTCATGAATATCAAATTTGATACCAATTTAGACACATTGTGCAAGTGCGACTCTGCCCAAATCCGGCACTCCACAGTTAATTACATCGTCATATGTTAAAAAAAAAAAATTCATTTGGTTGGTGAAAGTCAACTTGGCGCCCTTCTCAGTTCTGCTAACTTGGAGGCTTGCAGCTAGCTATGAGGTTTTTTTAATCCATCTCGATCTTGAAGTTAGCTGGTTTTTCATTTTCTGAGATCCATAACTAATAAGAAAAGGATGAAGTGCCCCATCATTGCAAAATTATTCAAGAAAGCTGCTGTCTCTGTGTTTATAGTTTTGTCGCGAAGAAAGTTCAAGCTTCCTTCACGAGTTTCCAATAGTTTCGAAGAAACCCAGATCGAAAAGACCGAAAACTCGAACTGGGTTTTGTAGGTTTTTCAATTTCAAGCATTGTTCAGGAAACACAGATTCCCAGAGTTCAGGAAACTCTGATCTGTTTGCTGAGTTGTTGTTGTTTCCTGCAAGTCCGTATCGGGAAGTGGGTGATGGTGAAAGAGGAGGAGGAGGTTCTCGATCCCTCGGGCGATACTACATACGAAAATGAATCGACAAAAGGGTGCTGTGATGCTCTCTGCACTCCAATACAATGGTTCAAAATGCTGTGTGTGGAATTGCATTGGAGTTTTGTATGGGGGGTAGTTGTTGTTTATGGAATAAGTCAGGGACTGGGAGACGCTCTTTCTCGCATCGGTACGGAGTACTACATGAAGGATGTGCAGAAGGTGCAGCCTTCTGAAGCCCAATTTTACCAAGGAATTATCTATATTCCTTGGATTGTCAAGCCTATCTGGGGTCTCCTCACTGATGTTCTCCCCATTTTTGGGTATCGAAGACGGCCGTATTTCATTTTGGCTGGTAAGTGATGCAGTTTTAGTTTCTTGTTAACTAAAAAATCAATAGTTCTAGTTGGGTTTTATGTCCAAGGTTAAATATAAACTTGAGGCTAGATTTCATGTTTTAAAATGCAGTTTGGGCATTATGTTCGGGTTTTGTATAGGGAATGAGTAGGCGTTTAATTTCAAATGTTGTTGATTTTAGATGTGTTGCTTGCTCTTCGTTGTTCGAAATCTACATGTTTTAGATCAACAAACCATTCGCTATACGAACCACGAGCAGGAAGGACTGATTGTTCATGGGATGAAAGGTCTCATTATTAGCTGGTTCATGTTTTATTTGATGTTAGGTTCTATTGGTGTGATCTCGATGCTCCTAATATCGTTCCACGAAAAGCTGCATCTCGCACTTGCCATCTTGGTATTAACAGGTGGAAGTGCTGGAGTTGCTATAGCAGATGTCACCATAGATGCCTGTGCGGCAAAGAACAGTATCCTTCACCCTTCACTTGCATCAGATATCCAAAGTCTGTGTGCCTTAACTTCGTCCATTGGGGCACTTGTCGGATTCTCCCTTAGTGGTATCTTTGTTCATCTTATAGGCCCTAAGGTCAGCTTCTTTAAAACTTCTGCTCTCATATTTCAATTGAAAATATCATGATTCTATTTCCTCTTCTGTGGCAGGGAGTTTTTGGCCTGTTGGCAATCCCATCAGGACTTGTAGTCGTAGTTGGAACTCTGCTTGATGAACCTCGCTCACCCAACTTTTCCTGCACATCGGTAGTTTAATACTCCTGCTGATTCCTGCTTCTTTTCAAGCTAATTGCCTAATATTCCATGCTGGGTGCAGGTCGGTCAGAAGTTTATTGATGCTGGAAAAGCCATGTGGACAACATTGAAATGCCCTGAGGTATGGAGACCTTGCTTATACATGTACTTATCCATTGCATTGAGCTTGACCATCCTCGACGGAATGTTCTACTGGTATACAGACGCAAAGGATGGCCCGTCTCTCTCTGAGGTATTCGATTATCATTTACGTGACTGAGTATTAGAAACTAAGATGAATATATTTTTAAAGTTAATCATTCACATCTTTATGCAGGAGAATGTCGGATATATATTCTCGATAGGTTCAGTTGGTTCACTATTGGGGGCAGTACTCTATCAAAATGTTCTGAAGGATCATCCTTTCCGGGACTTGCTCTTCTGGACTCAGTTGATATACGGGTTGTCAGGAACATTAGATTTGATGCTCGTTTTGCGATTGAATTTGAAGTTTGGCATACCTGATTATTTCTTCGTTGTTATTGATGAAAGTGTATCTCAAATGATAGGAAGGCTCAAATGGATGCCTCTCCTCGTGCTTAGCTCAAGGCTTTGTCCCTCGGGAATTGAAGGAACTTTTTTCGCTCTGCTCATGTCAATCGAAAACGTTGGAGTTATGTCAGCATCGTGGGGAGGAGGCGTCTTACTGCATGCATTGAAGGTTACAAGGACAGAATTTGATAATCTCTGGCTTGCCATTCTGATTAGGAACTTGTTGAGATTAACTCCTCTCTTTCTGCTGTTTTTGGTACCCAAATCTGATGCGAGATCCGCCATTCTTCCAACAGAAATTTTGAACACGAAAGAGGATATTGAAACTACAGAGACAGAGAACATTGAATTGGTCTCCCTTGTAAAGAGAGTTGATGGTAGATAGCTCAACAAAAATAAAAAAACAATTCATCTCCAAATCATTTTTTTGTTTTGTTTTCAGAAACACATTCAGCTTGCAGATTGAATTTCGATATCTGAGATGGACGTAAGTATTGTCCTTAAATTGCTGATGCAGCTTGTTATTTCACTAACAGATTACATGCTCCTCTTATGCGAAAGAATGTCGAACTAACAAGAAGGATAACTAGCAACAAGAAATAAAGATGCTAAATCAGATTTTATATCTGAAATCATACAATCTTGTAGCATGAGTAAGGCAGTACTACTTCAACGACCATCCAAGCTAGAAGTTAAAGATATGTGAGAGGCTGAATCGGCTTCGTGTTGAGGTTGAGGCAGTGGATGATGGTCATGCATGTCTGGTGGAAGTTCTGGCAGCGGCGCTTCGAGCTGAAGAACCTTTATCACCTGCCCTGCTTTTGGTCTTTCCGTTTTCTTGGGGTGGGTGCACCATAACCCCACAAACAGCAAACATTCCATTTCATTTCTATCGAAGTTCAAATTTAATCTCTCATCCGCTGCATGGAGAAGATTTCCGGCAAGGTAGAGCTGCCAAACCCACCGGAAGAGTGGCACGTGATACTCTCCATCTAGGTAAGTCCTCCTTCCACATGCAATTTCCAAGGCTACAACTCCCAAACTGTAAATGTCTGATTCTTTACTGGCCCTCCCTCCACTTGCATATTCTGGGGCCATGTATCCGAAAGTCCCTACTACCCCTGTTGTCTGACTCCTGAATCGCGGATCCACGAGCTTCGCAATACCAAAATCACCAAGCTTAGTGCTGAAATTATTGTCCAACAGTACGTTAGCTGACTTGATATCCCTGTGAAGGACACATTGCTCTGCTTCTTCGTGTAGGTAGTGAAGTGCCGAGGCCAACCCTAAAGCTATCTTGTACCGAGATTCCCATTGCACAGTTACTCGAGAACCAAACAGGTGCATGTCAAGGCTGCCGTTGGACATGTATGCATAAACAAGCAAGCATTCTCCATTCTCGTGACACCATCCAATGAACTGGACCAGATTTCGATGAAATAAGTGGCTTATTATCTTCACTTCATTGATGAAGATTTTCTCATACTGCTCGGATTCTGTCAAGATTCTCTTAACAGCAACTAGGCAGCCAAGATCTTGTAAGATCCCTTTATCAACTTGTCCTGACCCTCCCTGGCCTAGCCTTCTTTCTTTCGCGAAGTCATTAGTGGCCACGGCTAATTCTTGGTAAGAAAACCTTTTTGGGACAGCTAGTCTCTCAAGATTCGCACTTATAGAGCGCAATCCATTAGAGCTGTGATTTCCGTTCTCAAACGATCCAAGAATCCTTTTAACCAAACAACATAAGGCCACGCCAATCGCCACAATCAAGAAGGAAGCCGCAAAGACCACTATCAACCATTTCTTGTTTCCTTTCCACTTGTGTTTCCTGTCTTTCTCATGTGTAGGATCCAAACTTGAATTGAAATCCCATGAGCATATCGTGTGCCGCTCGGGGTATTTTCCGGAAGCAGCTGAAAAACCAATTGCAACCAAATCGGGAAGGCACTTGCTCAAGTCAACATTGTAAGAAAGAGAAGAATTGCCTACGAAAACAGGGTTTTCCTTGTTTGTCCAGAACACACTGAGGTTTTTGGTGGTAGCATTGTAAGTTATCCACACATTCACCTTCTTCTTATTATAATCGCTGCTAAAGTTCCAACTAGCATGAACAACAGAAGCGATTCTATTGACATTGATCCCAACATGCGGTCCGTCTGGATCCCAGTAACTGTTTGAGAAGGTATCGAACTCAACGGAAGCAATTTTGTTTTGTGACATGGTGGTGCTGTTGAATAATCCGAGAAAACCCCCACCCGAGTTAGGCAGAATTGGGACACCAACCGGAGCAAGGAAAAACGCAAGCCCGTCACTATAGTTATGGCCAGCAGCGTTGATAATGAAAGTGAAATGAGTAGCGAAGTCTGCAAGTGACCCGGAGTTGGAGTCCCATAAGTGCAAAGGGTCTGCATATGTCGCCCGCCCAACGGTCCACGTCCATGCAGACTCTGCGTTGAGTTCAATCCCTCCTAGTACAGGCGCTGCGGCACCTTCGTAGACAATGTTCGTTGTACCAAGATAAAATTGTGTAATATTGAAGGAAAGTGGCTGAGCAAAGTGAGGGAAGCAGGTGATCAAAATGAAGAAGTATTGAAGACGAAAACTTACCTCTCTGCTGCTTGTGTTGTTTAGAGACATTGCATTCGAACGCAACTGCGATTCTCACACAACTTCTCACAATTCTAATTAACCCAAGTTTAACAGAATACGAGAGATTGAAACCAAACTAACAGCCACAAATAAACTGCTGATATAATCTAAAAATAAATGCAATTGTTCGCCTCTTTACCTTGTCCACACTTTCATACCGAATAGGATTCCAATATTTCCATTACAAGACGAAGACAGATCGGGGACTGCTCGGTCCCATATTTTCATTACAAGACGAAGACAGATCAGGAACTGCTTGGTCACTGCAGAAAAGGATGGTGCTAAGAATGGCTACCAGTCTCCGATCTGTCATCATCTTTACAAGAAAATATTCAAATCTAGCAAGCCATTAAGCAGTGGCACTCAAAAACAAAGATGTACCGATTCAGACTTTATAAATTTGAGTTCATATACAAACAAGGTTCTAAAAGGAGTTAGGCGCAAGCCGAATGATGGGGCCTAGGCAGTTTTGTAACGATCAGTCCCAGAATTTAAGGAACGGAAGGGTAATTTTGTAATTTCATGGATTCGATATTTTGAAATTATTATTTTTGGATCTTATTTGGTGTGGCCAAGGGGGTCCACCCTTTGGTTTTTGTCCCCCGTCCTCACTCTCTCTTCCCTCTTCCCATCACTCTCTCTCCCTCACTTCTCACTTTCTCTCTAAGACCATCTCCAACCCTGGGGCTAAAAGCCAAACTTTTTAGCCCAGAAACAATTTTTCTGCTCAAACCATTTTGACCTAAATTTTTAGCCACGAATTATTAAAGATGAACTTAGTCTAATTTTTTTTTTCTTAAATGTACTTTAAAAAAAATTATGTAGACTATCGTAAATTAATTTTATGAACATTTTAATATAAAAATATTTAAATTCCGATAAATATTGAAAAATCACTAAATCGATATATGAAACACTATGAAGAATATGAAAATCATGATAAAGATGTATAAACATAAAACACATGAAACACATAAGACACACAGAACACTTGTGGAACACATACCAAACACATGTAGAGTACATACAAAACGCATGTGAAGGACATACAAAACACATGATAGAGATGAAGCACACACAGAACATATGTGAAACACATGACACACATGAAAAACATACCAAATACATACAAAACACATGAAACGTATGAAACACAAACCTACACATATGAAACTCAAACCTTCAATCATCCTTTATATAAGTCTGTGCTGAATATCTAACTATCACACAACATTCATACCTTCAGTCATCCTCTATATTCACCAATCTTTCAACTTTCAAAGTGTTTTTGTTTATAAAAATCATCAATATCTCATCAACGGGTGATAGAAGAAGGCGTAGCTTGGCAATGCAGATGGCACAATACCAAGCAAGCTGTGCAAATGCCAATGTAGAAATGAACGCAAAAGAAGCCGAATTTGCAAACTCACTAATGCAGTATCAGCACCATGCTGAATCTAGCCATCGTGGTTCTATCACAGAGCGTTTATTTGTGCAGCGAGATAAAGAAGAGTGTCATGACCAGATAATGAAAGATTATTTCATCTAACGTTCGAGATATCCTCCTCATGATTTTCAGAGGTGGTATTGGATGAAGAGGTAGCTTTTTGAAAGCATCTTAAACGCAGTTGTCCATCATGACCATTATTTTGTAACGAAGATAGATGTCATAGGCCGACAAAGCCTATCACCTCATTAAAAGCTAACATTTGCATTTCGGATGCTAGATAATGGGTGCTCTGTAGACTCAACTGATAAGTATTGCCGACTTTGCGGAAAGTACTGCTATTGAGAACCTGAAGCGCTTTTGTAAGGCAATTGAAGCCATAAATGGAGCCACATACCAAGCCAAATCGTGAAGACTTGAAGCGGCTTCTACGCAAGGCAAACAAAAGAGGCTTCCCTGGCATGATAGGAAGTCTCGATTGCATGCAATGGGAGTGGAAGAATTGTCCTACTGCTTGGGCCGGCCAATTTAAGGGCCATCACAATAAGCCAACTATCGTGCTCGAGGCTGTGGCGTCTTACGACACATGGATCTAGCATGCATTCTTCAACGCTCCTAGATCAAACAACGATATCAACGTTCTTTGGTCTTCTCCTCTGTTCGATGATGTTGTCAATGGATAGGCACCAGAATAGAGGTACAAAGTTAATGGTAAAAGGTATGAGCTACCTAATTGATGGTATTTATTCTAGTTGGTCTAGCTTTGTCAAAAGTTTTTCCTATCCCGATAATGCAAAGAAGAAATTATTTTCACAGAGGCAAGAGTCTTACAGGAAGGATATGGAGAGAGCGTTCGGGATCCTACAAGCTCGATGGGCCATTGTTAGAGGGCCTGCACGACTTTGGCATACCGAAGACCTCCATTCAATCATGATGACGTGCATAATTTTGCACATCATGATTGTGGAAGATGAGTACATCGAAATCGAAGAAGATTCAGACGAAGATGTGGATGATGACCAACCAACACATGCAAGAGTTGTGGCAAGAGATATTGAATATCTCGCTGCAACCACATATGAGACCCGACAGGATAAGGTCACATTGAGTGAGTATATGACACGCTTAAATAGAATTCAAACTCATCAAGGTTATGACACACTCCGCAAGGATTTGGTTCAGCATGTATGGCGCTGAGAAGGTGAACGTTGATGATGGATGATCTTAAGTGTAATAATATGTTATATTATGTAATAATTT
>JAOTRO020000007.1:2595106-2606460 GCA_028566515.2 Pyracantha coccinea | reverse complement strand
ACGGGTCAATGTTGGATGACATTGGCATTGATTTGCCAAAAGCGCCAACTAATTTTGGTGAGATTCTTGGGAAGTTGTCTCTGGCGAAGGTGTTGGACTTCAAGGTTGTGACGCAAATTCTGAAGAAGGTGGAAGATGACATGTTCCGGACAGCCATCTTTGGTTCTGCTAAGAAGAGCATTGCATCCAGCCCTTCCGGGCAGGAATACTTGGTCACCCAGGAAACTGAGGTCCAGGCTTGTGAGAGCTTGCTGTCCTGATTCATGCTAGTTTTAGTCAGCACAGGAAAGTTGTTTGGCATTTGGCTTCCGGTGGGGTAGAGCAGTAGTTTGCTTCTTCCTCCCACATATTTTGAAACTTTATCAACCGACAATTTTTATTCAGTTGTATATTTCTTTTTGGGGGTTTTAGTTCAAGTTTTGTTCGTTAAGCTGAGGAACATGATGCCCTATATTCCTCTTGAGCTCGGGTTAATTTTTCCCGGGAACAATCGGAACGGAATAGGATCTTGCACCAACCTTTTGTTAAATTAGTTTTGCAGCCTGTGTACCATTTACTCTTGATTTTGTACCTGGCCAGCATGTGGGCTTAAATTTTCTCCGTGGACATTGTTGTCGGTTTATCTTCTAGCTTCTATAAATTTCCACCTTATAGTTATGGCTTGACATCTTTGATAGCCTTCGTCTTCCTCGTTTTGGATTCTGGATACTGATATGGCACTTGTGACCTGCAACTTCACTACCCCCTCGCCATCTTCTGGCGGTTCCGACCTGCGAAGGTGGAATCAAATCATAAGGAATCAAGTGCTGAAGGGGAATGTGGAGCTTGCAATACATTCATACATTGATATGCAGAAACTTGGCTTCTCCGCTGATAACTACACATTTCCCCTTCTGCTCAAAGCAGCAGGCAATGCTTCTAGTTTGCGTATCGGGTTAACGCTCCACGGCCAGACAGTTAAAACCGGTTTCTGTGACCATCTTTTTGTCCAAACCGCTCTGCTGAAAATGTACTCTTCTCTCGGACTCCTTGTTAATGCTCGTAAGGTGTTTGATAAAATGCCTGTAAGAGATGCGGTAGCATGGAACTCCATGTTAGATGTGTACGCCTCTTGTGGCCAGATGGATAATGCAATGGAAATTTTCGATACAATGCCTTCACGGGACCTTTCATCCTTCAACATCATGATCTCTGGGTTTGCAGGCGCACGAAGCGTAACCTCTGCCAGAAGTATTTTTGATCGAATTCCTGAGAAAGACGTTGTCTCATGGAACTCGATGATATTGGCGTGTATGAACGCTGGAGAGACAGCTGAAGCACGTACACTGTTCGAGGCAATGCCAGAGAGAAATGTCATTACTTGGAACACAATGGTAATGGGTTACTTAAGCAACCAACTCTACACCAAAGCTATTGATTTGTTCTACAGAATGAAGGCTGGAGACATCAAACCTGATTATCTGACTCTGACAGGCGCTTTATCTGCCTGCTCTCACTTGGGATCACTCGAAACAGGCGTAAATATACACATCTATGCCGAAAATCTCGAGCAGGCCTCGAGCCCCCATGTAGTAACTGCGCTGATAGATATGTACGCCAAATGTGGAAGCATACACAACTCCTTAGCAGTGTTCTACAAGTCGAAAACTAAGGATATCTACTGCTGGAATGCCCTAATTTCCGGCCTTGCGCTTCATGGTTTCGGGTACGCTGCTCTGAAGCTCTTCAACCAAATGAGAGTGAATTGCATAAAGCCAGATGACATAACCTTCATTGGTGTTCTGAGTGCTTGTAGCCATGCAGGGTTGGTGAAAGAGGGATGTGAAATGTTTGACTGCATGAAAAGGGATTTCGGAATCACTCCAAAGGCGGAGCATTATGGATGCGTCGTTGATCTCTTAAGCAGAGCCGGGCACTTTGACTCGGCTTTTCAACTCATCGAGAGGATGCCGTTGGAGCCCGGGGAGTCGGTCTTAGGAGCTCTGCTTAGTGCTTGTGTGATTCACCAGGACCTTGAAGCTGGGGAGAAAGCAATGGAGCTTGTTGTGAAGGGGGATTGGTGCTTGAGCGACGGGGAATACATGATGTTTTCTAACTTGTATGCATCTTGTGGTCAGTGGGAAGAAGCAGAAAGATGGAGAAATATGATGAATGATTCAGGCATTGTTAAGACTGCAGGCTGCAGTGAAATACAAGTTAATGGAAGGTTTCACACGTTTTTGGCTGGGGAGGTCGGTGTTGAGTGAGATACACAAACCCTAGCTGCAATCAAAAGCTCAATAGTAAACGTGGATCAGGTGAATTAGCTAGGACAATGTACCCCGCCCCGGCCTCGATGCATCCAAATTTAGTACCCTTAATGTATATTGAAGTATAAAAAGTATCGCCTTATAAAAAAAAACTAAGAATTTCGATATATTATAGAATAATTGTGTGTCATGACTTTGGCATTTGGACTTGCATCAATGCAAATACATCATCCTCCGCTAAACCATACCAAAAAGACCCAACCTAATTCACAGGTCACGATTATAAACGGCAATACTTTATATCAGTTGATGAGAAATTGCAAGTCACGTGATGAGAGAGATAGATAAAAGAGGGTGACACAGCCGGTTATAAGACAAACTTTTATTCTCATCACATAACACAATTTCTAGATTTCAAGTCACATTATCAAAAAGATAAATATAATAAAAATACAACTGATTACAAGACAAATTCTCGTTAATCATTGAATAGTTCGAGGAACTCTAACTCAGCTGCCATTGGAGACCATTTTAACCCATTCACAATTTGGGGTACCCAAAAAGTACCTGCAGTGTACCTGGCCACAAAATTGGAGGACCACAAGATCCAATAAAGATTGTTCCAGCAGCAAACAATGTTGGTGGAACAAAGAGATCATGTACAACCTGGCCCGTAGTGGGTTTGCACTAACACACCAATAGTAGGTGGTGATGTTAGATATGCCTTTGTTGGCCACCATTTTTGTTAGGAGACAAGTCAATTTGTTGCACCAATCAACCAAAAGATATTTCATTTAATTATTCCTGCAGATAACTATGAGGATTTTGTTTAATCAGATTCAGATTCTCTGTATTAGGGATCTTTTTTAATTTTTTATAAATCATTAGTTATTTGTCTTTTCGTGGACGCGAAAGGGTCAAAAGAGAGAAATACAAAAAGTATGAAATGTACGAAAAAAAATTATATGTAATCTGAAATATACGTGTAAGTCTTTTTTTTTTCAGTGTATATGTTGGGTTGCTAGGGCATTTGGATTTGATATTCTATCATATCATGTCCAGAGTAGATCTTATCGTCTATAAACCAAACATAGCTTAAATAATGAATGTTATAAAAAGATGGAAACTGTAGAACCACTTTAAAGTTGCATCTGAATTACACTTCGATAAACTTTGTTTAGCATGTCCCTAGGAGGACTAGGATTTTACTAGTTCCATTCTCTCCATTTCCTTAGAGATATTTTTCGGTGTGTTAAAAACACAGCTTGGTACATCAAGTGTCTTAATACAAGTGGTTGAAATTCTTTTCTCAAGTAAATTTGATATTTGGTATACTAGACCTTATTCTTGATGAATTTAAAAATCTCTTATTTTCTTGTCTCTCAAACAAAAACTTGTCCAAAAAATTGTTATGATAGTTTGGTTTTAGAGATACAATATAATGACAAATGGGATTATTATTATTATTTAATGTTAAATATTGAATCGTATATCATGAGTTCAAATACCATAAATGACAATTATTTAACAAAAGTAAACATAAAGTTTTGTAACATATTATCAATTATATACACTAAAACTTTTTCTACGCGATTTATGAATGTCTCTAAATGCAGAAAACTATATTCCTTTTTGGGAAAACAAACTTATGAGTCTATTTTTGGATTAATGGCTTTCTTTCGTGTATTAGTGGGTGGTTTGTTGTTATCTATGTGCTGCCGGCCGCCTGATTTAGAAATGCCTACAAATGGACCAAAGTATGAGTCCCTTTCTCATTTCTTTGGTTGTTTTTGATAGAGTAATCCTTAATCATAATTTCAAACAAAAACCAACGAAGATGGAGGCCGATTAACCCAAACATTATCACTCATCTCCGAAAAACCAACTGATGCAAGCACGTGCGCCGTCCCATTGGCTGATCGTGGCACCCAAGACCAGCGACAGTTTTGCTCATGTTTTTGTTTGTAGCTTTTGAAGGAATGAGATAAGAGAAAACGGTAAAAATTAGAGTAATTTCACATGAATTATAGAATTTCTTGCAATTTTTTACATGATAAAAAATATTGAATTCGATGTCACAAAATTAAAATTTTGTTGCACTGTGTCATCCACGTTCATCAATTTTTAATTTAAAAAATTGCATATCTTTGGACGTGATTTTCTACGTAAACCTAAAAACTCTGTGATATAATATTGAATTTCCAAGAAAATATGAGTGTCCGACAGGCCGAGAGTAAAAGTGGGGGTTGAAAGAAAATTGTTCGGCTCCTTAACGTAGAATTCAGAAAAATTTCAATAAAGAAAGGGGTGTGCTATTCACAAACTTTTTTTTACTTCTCTTATATTTCTTGCTAATTTATGTTTTTTGATTTTTTTTAATTTATCTAATCCAACAGTCGAAAATTGAAAAGGTGTGAACATACCCCTAAAGAAACTAAACACGCCCGAAAAGAAAAAGAAAGATAACTTGAAAACACTATTTGACTTCACACATGAGTTTAAATTCTATCGATGACTAATCTAACAAAATCTATTGTTTGAAAAAAAAAAAAAAACTGCTCAACTTCGAACTTAAAACTACAAAAAAAAATATACAAAATTCCCTAAAAAAATATAATACCCGATAAAAAACTACTTGAATGAAACACTGTTGAACTTCTTGCATGAAAACACAATCTAACTTCCTACATAAAAAAAAGTAATAAAATCCTAAAACCGCCAAGTATTTTCTGCTTACAAAAACCATGAATAGTGTGACCATAAGAATTGCCCAAAAGAGATCATTCCAGTCTTCCAGGTCCTCTTTTTCCTTCTCTCTTTCTCTCTCCTCCGATGATTTGCCCTCTGACTCTTCTCTCCTCATTCTCTCTTCTTCCTGTGTCATTCCTGAAGAATTATTGACACACTCTCTCTCTACTCTCTCATCCCACCTCTTGCCGCTTCGTCTTCTCCCGGATTCCGTCAAAACTCCTCTCGCCTGCTCTTTTGTCAAACCTCTGCAAAGCCCAATTCTCCACAAACCCCAGCAACCATTCTTTTTACTCTTTCTTCCACCCCCACCTCCACCTCGGATTCCGATCTTTTGTTCCGCACGGACTTCTCCACCGGGCATGTGAAGGACCCTCAAGCATCTCAATTGATACTGTTCTTTAAGTAAAAGTTCTTTCTTGGTTTCATTTCATCAATATCTTGCAGTTTAGCATCTGGGGTTTTCTTACTTTTGATTAATCTTGTGATTGTTTCCCGTTTGATGTGAATTTTGTTTCATTGAAATCTGTGGTTTTTTTTGTTTTTTTAATTTGTGCTTTAAGGCGATCTTGGTGGTTCTCAATCAAGAAGTTTATCTTTCTTTATTTCCAGTCCAATTCTTGCTTAAAGTTTGTGATTTTAATTCCTTAATCTGACTTTGTGTGTGTGTGTGTATTTGCTGCTTTTGAATGTTAAGATCATTTGATCGTTACTTGGTAAAGTTTAATACTGGCGGTTTGGCTGCGATCGAATTTATCCAGTCTCGAATAGTGTGGCATGTGAGATGATAACAGACTAACAGAGGAAGAGGAATTGATACATCTGTATTTGATTTACAAAGTTTGGCAAATTCTTGCCATTTCTTTGGTTTCCTGGTGATTGATTTCCATCTTCATAGCAATAAGTTCGAGTATCTATAAGTTCTAGTGCATCCACATCCCGCAGTTTCGTAACTTTCATACAAAGTGTTACTAAGATCTTTTGGTTTCTGGCTACTAAAGTAGCTATTTAGCATTCAATTGTGGATTAAAGTTTTTGATTGAGTTCTTATTTAATTTCAGATTGGAATGGGGGTATATCTCAGCACTCCTAAAACTGAAAAGTTCTCTGAAGATGGCGAGAATGGCTGTGTCAGATATGGTTTGTCTTCCATGCAAGGATGGCGTGCCACAATGGAGGATGCTGTGAGTACATAAAACTTTGCTCTTCCTATTATAAGTTGTTTTGAAAACATAAATCCTTTTATGTCCATTCTCAGAAGTTTATACTGTTGTATCTTTCTGCGTCTTTATTTAGCTTGCTATAGTTAGGATTCAACTGAATATGATATTACTTGACATGTTCAATTGACTGCATAAATCTAATCCCACTTGGCAGATTATTATTTGTCCTTTTAATTAGTATAGAAGTCAATTATCTTGTGGCATGTGATGGTGCAGCTATAGGTTGGGTTTGGCTGCTTCTTCCTTGTAGCTTTGTAGTTTCCCTTGGTCTGTTTGTTTATTTGACTAGTCTTAGTGGTGATTTCTGTTTGTCTCAGTAGAGAAATAATCCGGACTGTGGGAAGTAGTACTGTACAGAATCTGGTACTTGCTTCCCCAATCGGTAGCATCAACCCCTCTTGGCTTCTCAAAATCTACTTCTCTCTCTCTCTCTCTCTGTGTGTACTAAGTCTTTTTACTTTATCTCATAAGTTGTTGGAAAAACTAAAAACTCTCCTGCATTCATCAAAAGTTTTGCATCCTGTATAAGAGGAAGTTCAAGTGATTATTTACTTTGCTTTCAGAAACTTGTGTCACATTATTAACATGCTGTTTGTTACTATGATTTCTTTTGTTAGCATGCAGCATATCCTGATCTGGATTTATCCACCTCATTCTTTGGTGTTTATGATGGCCATGGAGGTAAGAATTTGAAATTTTCGGTATCGACATGTGCACTGGAGTTATGGTTCTGTTTCTATATCATTATGGAGGCCTCCTCTTTCCCTCTGTCTCAAATGAATGAGTTCTGTTTGACCTGCACTTGCACTTTGTGAAGTATATTAGCAATATTTGCAGTTATTGTTTAATTTGTATTATATCTAACTTAAATCCAATAATCTTTTAGGCAAGGTAGTTGCTAAGTTCTGTGCAAAATATCTGCACCGACAAGTGCTCAAGAATGAAGCATATGCGGCTGGAGACATAGGAACTTCTGTTCAAAAAGCATTTTTCAGGTTACTACCTTTGATGTACTTAAATTCAGTTGCCTTCTACTGTTTTCTAAGAGGAGGGGATGAATACAATTAGTCAAGCTCCATCGTTTTGGCTGTGCTTCCGTAAGATCACTTGAGCTTATCGTGCCATAATATTGGCCATATGGTTTAAGCCTATATTGTCCTGGATCCCTATGAGATCATAGATACTTGAGATGGTAATGCTTGTTCAAGTTGTAAATGCTTAAGAATTTAAACAAAGTAGACTTTTATTTCCTATCCTTAATGCAGAATGGATGAAATGATGCGCGGACAAAGGGGTTGGAGAGAGTTAGCTGTTTTGGGAGATAAGATAAACAAGTTTACTGGCATGATAGAAGGGTTGATTTGGTCTCCGAGGAGCAGTGATGGTAACGATCAAGCTGATGATTGGGCTTTTGAGGAGGTAGGTGCAAGAACCATAGAGTTGATTGACTTTATAGTCTCTTTGTGGAGCAGATTCTGATCTGCTTTATCTGGCTTTAGTGCATACTAAATTGATTACGTCGATTCTTGGGTAATTTAGAACTTAATCGTTTGGTAATGCCATACGTTCCATTTTACATTCCGATGATCCATCTTAAACCAAATACAGTCAAGAGATTATCTATAGTACTTGGGGACATGCCTGCACACACTAAGAGATTTTATATAGTACAAGTAATTTGTTTCATTTGATTTCATAATTTCAATGAATTCCATAAATTTAAACTTAACTACATTTTCAGGGGCCTCACTCTGATTTTACTGGTCCAACTTCTGGGTGCACAGCCTGTGTTGCAATTCTTCGAAACAAGCAACTTGTTGTGGCAAATGCTGGTGATTCGCGCTGTGTGATATCAAGGAAGGGTCAGGTAATTTATTATATTTCTGTCGTTTTGCATTCTTGTTATGTTGATTGCTTAAAATATTGAATCAAGACTTTTCTTCTCTATATCAAATGGTTAAAAGTGATGAGCGGTCTAAATTCCAAGGCTATTTATATGTGATCACATGTTTATAATTGAGAATATTTCTATATTCTTGTTTCCTGCTGTAAATTGTCTATAGTTGTCTGATGTCACTTCTCTTTTCAGGCATATAATCTGTCAAGGGACCACAAACCCGATCTTGAGCTTGAGAAGGAGAGGATTTTAAAAGCTGGTGGTTTTATCCATGCAGGACGAGTCAATGGAAGTTTGAATCTTGCAAGAGCTATAGGTAATTTTACTGCATGCATGTGAATTCTTAGTAAACTGGCTTTCCAAAATCTCCGTTAGATCTGTATCCAAAGGAATTAAATTATGTTTGAAAATTAAACTTATGGATGTCTGGAACTCCCTCGGAATACATTCAGTGTGCTTTGTTGTATTCTACACTGAGTGTTTGAGTGCATGCGCATATTTCTGGAGGGGGGAGCTAAGTGGAGAGCTTTTTGTAATTCCCGTACTCATTAATTTTGCATATACTGCAGGTGACATGGAATTTAAGCAGAACAAATTTTTGCCAGCTGAAAAACAAATTGTAACTGCCAGTCCGGACATAAACACTGTATGTATATACTTGCAACACTGAAAATTTTCACAAGATATTTTCTGGGGCTATCCACATTTTGAAGTTTCCCAAAATTGTTTTGGTACCTGTTTTATTGTAAAAGCAAAAATATTTACCAACAGTTATTGGCTATAATTTCGTCTTCCATTGTAATTTATTTAATTATATTTTAATTAGGTTGAGCTTTGCGATGACGACGAATTTATTGTGCTAGCATGCGATGGCATCTGGTATGCGTCTTATGCTTTTCTTTCTGTCTTCATATTTTTTGTGCAATATATGATTCTGCTTTTGGTAACTCAGTTTAATGTTTTTAAGTTATGGTATGATTGTCGGAAATGGAGTTGATATTTTTGTTAATTTCTTACAGGGACTGTATGTCTAGCCAGCAAGTGGTAGATTTTGTACGTGAACAACTACTCTCGGTGAGTGCATATTTCTCTTTCTCTTTGGTTTTTCTGGTTTGAAAACACAGACGACACTTTTGCGATGCAGTTGAAGTGGTTCGGTGTTAAGTGATATGCTGCTTGATAAGGGGGTAAGAGTGCTCTCAACTATTACTTCTCTGAGTTCTCTCTGACACTTGCCATTGTAAATCATGCAGGAAAGCAAGCTATCTGTGGTGTGCGAGAGAGCCCTTGATAGGTGCTTGGCCCCATCGACTGCTGATGGTGAAGGATGCGATAACATGACCATGATCGTGGTGCAGTTCAAGCAGCCTGAACAGTCGACTGAATCCGAGGGTGGGCAATCCTCACCAACTGAAGTAGCAGCCGGAAGTTATTATAAGGGGAAGTTATTCAAGGGCATATGAATGTGAATCGAAGTAGTGGCCCGCAGTGCACCGTGGAATTAGAAGAGAGATTTGCATCACGTTTGTACTCTGTCATAAATGTGAATCTCCGATTGGTAATTGTAGATGGTCTGGAAAAAAAAAAGGAAACTGCTTGATGTCCCCATTTGATCCGGGTTCTTGGCCCCCCAAACTGATTGCAAGGGAAAGCTAGAATCTCAAATCCTGCACAATGAGACGGAGTTTAGATAACCAGCATCTAATACCACCTTAAAAAGTATCAACAGAAACACTTCTGGCATAATGTTTCATGGTCAAAGATGGATTAATAAAAACAGCGCATTTGGAAACTAATCCTCCCACGCACCCACGACCCTTGACCAACCAAAAGAAAGCGACTTGTGCAACAAGAAAAAACACTCATCTTAAAGTTTATAGCTGGAAGAACTAATCCAAACAACTTTAGAAAAAGCACTCATCTTTAAGTTTATAGCTGAAAATGGAGGAATTAGAATCGAACTGGAAATAAAAACGATAACAGATATTAGGCAAAAAGATCGACGCAGGGGGATATAGAGATTAAATGGGCAAAGTTTTGAAGTCATTTTCATTAGTTTTCCTTGGATTATAAAGATGGAAACATGTAATTGTGCTTATGAATCCTATTTATAAGCACAAAAAGTCAACCGTGCCAAAGTTCAGTAAAAAAAGTTGTCAACCCATGGTCAATATGCACGGTTCGCGTGCCCAATGATCTATTTTTATTAACCATAAGCAATTTAAAAGGTCCATTTTACCACCCGCGGCAGGGGCAGGGCATGCGTTCTAGGATAGATGCTAAACTGATAAAGATAATGAAATGATAAGAAGAGAGAAGGCCAGTTTTCCAGTTTACAACGCTCGGCCTAATTGACCAAAATGAAAAATTCAAACGAGAAACAACTCTCAGGGACCATACCACCAAGTATTTTCTTGGCTTTGTTTTTTTTTTAGGGGGGCCCAAACAATAGATTTTGTTTGATTAGATATTAGACTAGTCACCGGCGTTGTTTGGACCCACACCGTCATGCAAGGGTTCGACTTCTTTCCACCACTATGGTAAAAGACCACTTGAAGTATTTTCTTGGCTGACCAAACTCATTTCTTCACCGACCATAAAACTCTTTCCTCGGAAATGCTGGTCTCTGTGGGTCAATAAAAGGCACGGGAAACCGCCCGAAGAAGCGTTCTCATCCCTGTCCTATCTTTTGCACCCCTTCATGCGCAGGTTAAAATTCAGAGGGCACTTGCAAATTTTCGATCATGAGGATTTGCACGACGATGAAGAACAAGGGAAGACAGAACTCAAGTACCCGAGAATCTCCTTACTTGGAACGTGCAGCATTCTCCGCTCAAGCAGAATATATGCAATTTTAACTATTAACTACAGCCACGCTTGAAAGTTGTATGCTTATCGATTTCCCTTAACGTCAAGTTGCAGATAAATTATAATATGAACTAGTCAGGCAAAATAATCAGCAAATTACTGTTTACGCTACTGACCAAATCCAACACTAGAGTGCCTTGATGAATAACGAAAGAATGTTTGCACATTTGAGTCAGCAAACTGCGTTAAGCTTTATACGCAACCATTCATTACCAAGTGAGTTGAAATTGAGTTAATACAACAGTTCTAATGAAATTAAGTTACTACTACGAACATTTATAAGAGTATATCGATCGAGATTAAAGATTAGAATTCCCATTCCCAAGTAATACAGCTATTGTTCTCAACGTATTCAGATATGATTTTCAG
>JAOTRO020000007.1:2578216-2589244 GCA_028566515.2 Pyracantha coccinea | reverse complement strand
CTACACTCTCTCTCTCTCTCTCTCTCTCTCTCTCTCTCTCTCTCTCTCTCTCTACCCACCTCACTACTCTCCCTCTCTCTCCCCAAAATGTCCCCCCAACTGGAGAGGAAGGATGGATACATACATGTCTTCAAATGTCCTCCAATCCAACTGCCACCCACACCTCTCTCCTCAAACCCAAAACTTTTTTCACCTTCCACAATTGCCCTTCTGTAACATTCCATCTTCAGGCTCTTCATCACTCATTTACTCTCTATTCTTTGTCTCCCTCCTCCATGGGCCTTTTCGGGTTCTCACAACCCAGAGAGTTTCTTCTCACAGACCCAAAAAAAGAAACAGACAGATGTCCGTCTGTATTCTGTATACACACAAAAACCATCTCTCTCCATAATTTCATTTATTTATTTATTGTTGTTGTTCCTCCTTCTCCTCCTCCTCCTCTCTCTCTCTCCTTCGTCTCTCTGGAATCCAAGACCTTATCTCCTTTTTCGATTTGGCTTTTCATTTCGTTTCATTAATCTCCAAGTTTTTTATTTTTTTTACTAGAATTTGAAAGAGGGTATTTTTTGGTCTCTAAAATATAAGATTTTTTTATTTCCTGATTGGATGTGGATTTTTAATTTTTCACTACTTAATGGTCAAAGATTGGACCTTTGAGCAGGAGATGAAAAGGGTTCAACTGGGTTTCGAATTTGGTCGCCTTTCTCTCTTGAATTTTGTTGGGTTTTTGTGATTAATTTGGGAATTGAAGAGGAAGATGAAAAGGGCCGCTGGCAATTGTAAGCAATCTCAGCCTGCTGATGAGGAAACTAGGACAAAGTTCAGACATGAAAGTCTTCTGCAAGATTACCTTTTACGACAAAAGGTTGGTTTTTGTTCCGACTTCTGTTTTGGTCTCGCTTTTCTTGTTGAAATTCTCTTGCTAATCCTTGTATGATTAAGTGTTGATTTGGATCAGTTTTCTTTAATTATGGTGTTTGTTTTACCCTCTAGTTAGTTTGTTGTCATTGAGAAAACAAGATTTGAGAGCAATTCTGAATCGAGAGATTGAAAAACCAAACCTCAATTTTAGACTCTGAATTGTTTATCTGACAAGATGATATGTGATCTACTTTAATCTACTCAAAAGGGGATTCGAACTTGGCTCGAGTTGGCGGGCACACTGCCATGACCAACTTACTAACGCACAGTTGTTGGGGGGATTTGAACTTGGTCCGAGGTGGCGGGCACACTGCCATGACCAACTTATTAAAGCGCGTACTAACAGTTGTTTTCGAGTATCTGAAATACTCGTTTGCTAAAGTTTGGAAGCAATGCGGTGAACACTATGACGGAAGAATTGTATGGATAAAAAGGATGAACATTGTTTCTTTTTTGTGTTCTGATAGGAATTTGTATCAAAGAAGAAGATGATGCAAGCTGCGAAGCAGAAAAGAGACGTTCTTTTGGCGGAAATTCGGTATATGATTTTGTTCTTCTGGTTTGTATGTATGGCAATGTTTTCCATCCACAAATAGGATACTAATTTGCTTTTCTCTTGGGAGTTTCAGATTTTTGAGACGAAGGTATAGCCATCTGCTGAATAAAAAATCAGCAGAAACCGAACCAGAAGTCCGACATCAGAATTCTGGTGTACAACCTAAGAAGTTGGCAAAGAAGAGGAAAAAAGGTGCCGATGAAGCTGCTCTACATAAACCCTCGCATGTCTCGCCGGAAGGAGACGGAGGAGAACACATTGTCTCGGAGCCCGCAAGAGTAGAGAAGAAGCGTAAAAATCGTGTAGTTAATGGCAGAAAGGTTGGAAAGAAAAAAATTGCAGTGCAAGATCAGGTTTCTCCGAATGTTTAAATTACTCATAGTGAAAGCCGAAGGCCTTAAACAATCTCATTGTCATTGCGAAAGATAAATACAATTGGTCTTTTTTCGGTTTTCTTACGCGCGTGGTCTTGTTCTCGATGCGGTGAATGTCCTAACGTTCCTAGGATAGCATCCTCCTTGCCGGATTACGGATTAGTAAATGTGTCATATTATATAGAGACTCACTCTCAATGCAAGCTGGGATGACATCATTTAACATTTTAGTCATTCATCGGGGGCAGTTCGCGCAAAACCCTCGGAAGAAATCTTCACAAAACAATCTCAGCAAGACGAAATATGAACATTATGTACGGAATAGCTACGTATAATAATCTGTTTAGGCCATTACAAAATATGATTCAACTGTACTTGACATAGCAGGTATGAAAGAGGTAAACTAGATACAGCATTTACAGTTATATGTTAACAACGGAAACCGTACAAAGTATATCGGGGGTCAAAGATATACCGAATACATGTTACTTCCTCGCAGATACACATCTACGCTTACAAACATCAATGCTGGAAAGTGAATTTGTATGCGTTGAGTTGAATCGTCGCAAAATCATCACCCTGGAAAACAGCTGGGTTCAGACAAAAGTTTGAGAGAAACCCAAACACACCAGAATTTGTAATTTGTGTTAGAACACGTACCGCAGATATGGAGGTAAGTCAGACGTGTGTCTCTTGGAAGTCAAGTTTGGTTGGGAAGCTGTGCAAATGTTCCTACATTGGGGCTGCAGCCACCAACCATCATGTTCTTGTAAACTGCATACGCATGATCTGGATCCCCAGATGTGCTATACAGTCGGATGAGAGCATTGTAGGTAAACACATCAGGTTCAAGGCCTACAAGTTGTAGTTCTTCATAAATCCTCCTCGCTTGCTCCACCATCCCAACAAGTCCGAGATTGAGTATTAACGAATTGTATGTGTAAAGATCAGGAGCGATTCCTCTAGTCCGCATTTCATCATAAAGATCGAGCGCTTCCTCTATCCTCTGTGATCTTCCAAGTCCATTTATCATAAGGTTGTAAGAAACCGAGTCAGGATCGAGGCCACTTTGTTTTAACTCCTCAAAATAGTCCACGGCATCATCCACTCTCCCTGCCTGGCAGAGGCAATCCACAAGAATGGTGTAAGATTTCAGGTCAGGTCTTATCCCTTCTTTAATCATCCTTCTAAACAAGTCGCAAGCAGCTTCCACATCACCTGTTTTTGCAAACCCATTAATAAGAATATTAAAAATAGCAGAATTAGGTTTGCATCCATAGTCGGCCATCTCGTCAAAGAAATGCATTGCTTCGTCTAGTCTTCCCGACTTGAAAAGTCCATCTATGAGAGGACCATATGTACAAGGAGAGGGATAGAAATCACCACTTACGAGATCATAATATAAATCTATAGCACTATCCACGCTATCAGATTTCACAAGACTGGAGATGACTATATTGTGGGTTACGGTGTTAGGCTTGCATCCCCTAAAAATCATCTCCTCGTACAATTCAAAGAGTTCGGTGATGTTCCCAGACTTCCCATGAGCATCAAGTAACAAGTTGTAGGTGAATACATCGGGGGTACAACCACCATTCTTCATCTCCTTAAATAGATCCCAAGCTCTTTCAGCGGCATGATCTTTCAGAAGCCATTCAATCAAGTAGTTATATGCTTCTAGTGTTGGCTTAATTCCAAGAGTTTTTGTAAATTTTTCAAATACCTTATGTGCATCAAAAGCTTTCCTTTGCGTACACAAAACTCTAAGTAGAGGAATCAGTAGAGAGTCATCCCGGCAAATCCTATCAGAGATCAACCTTTCAGAAAATAAAATGGCTCTGTCTATTTCAGCTTCAATCAAAATCCCTCCCATTAAATCTTCCCAAAAAGACCTATCCGCTCGTACCCCAACCTGATACACGAAGTTCTCAGCAATTTTGAAAGCATCCTCAATACGCCCATCCTTTACTACCCCGGGTAGGAGGGTACACAATGTTATATGATCAGGAAGTAGTGATTTCTTCATCTGATGGAAGAACCAGAATGCATAATCAATTCTGTTTTCTCTGATTAAGCCGTAAATTATAGTGTTATAGGTCAGAACATCAGGACTGCAACTCATTGTGGTCATTTTGCAGAACATTTTCAAGGCCAGATTAACCTCGTCATTCTTGCAAAGGCAGTTCAGGAGTGTGTTGAAAGTTATTGTGTTTGGAGGACACCCTTGTTCGGCCATATTCTCAAACATTTCAATGGCCTTTTGGACTTCTCCATCTTTCCCTAATGCAGCAAGTAATGTGTTGTAGGTCACAACTGTTGGAGTGAGCTTCATTTCCTTCATTCTGTAAAACATTTGCCATGCTTCATCTACTCGGTCAGCCTTGTAAAGCATGTCAATCAAAGAATTAACAATAATTACATCTGCTTCGCACCCATTTCTTTCCATCTCCAAGAGTAACTCGATGGCTTCATCTATTTGCCCCACCTTACTGTAGCACTTCATCATCATGTTGTAAGTTACTGAATCTGGAGAAAGCCCGTAATATTTGAGCTCATTATAAACATCCTGCGCCTCTTTAAGTCTACCCTCTTCAGCAAGACTGTACAAAGATGCATTACAAGCAACAATATTAGGAACAATGCCTTCATTTTTCATCTTCTCAAAGGCCTCCATAGCTTTGCCAGAGTCGCCACATTTTCCGTAGTAGTCAATGAAAAGGATGTATGTGTAAGCAGTAGGTGGAACACCCAGACAGTCAATACTATTGAAAAGCTTCAATGCCTCGTCCAACCTACATAACCGCAGAAGTCCACCAATTAATGTGTTGTATGTATGAAGATTCGGCGAGACCCCTTGTTTTCTCATGGTATCCAACATATTAAATGCTTCGTCAACATTTCCAGCTTTGCATAAAGCATTGACAAGTATGGTGAAAGTAACCACATCAGGAGCATAACCGTCAGCTTCCATTTCACTCCAAAATTCTTTCACCGTGTCCAAGTCTTTACCGTCACTAAACTTATCCAGCAAAGTAATGTAGGTTACTTGGTCAGGCTTATGACCACTGGCTTTCATTTTTACAAACAACTCCTTGGCCTTGTCAAGTTTACCTGCGTTACAAAGAGCATCAATGAGAACAGTGTAAGTCACAACATCGGGGCCACATCCCTCATCATCCATTCTCTTAAAAATCTCATACGCTTCATCAATTTTCCCCACCCTCCCGAGTACTCTAATGCATATAGTAAAAGTATAAACATTAGGCCTCAATCCCAAACTTTCCATCTCATTTAGCAAGCTCATAACAGTTTTAACATCCCTTCTTTTCCCCAATGCCACCATAAGTACCGAGTAAGTCTTCAGACTCGGCTTAATCCCTTCTGAAACCACTCTTTCATAAACCTCCAAAGCCTCCCTACAATATCCAGACTGAATAAGATTATAGATCAACCCATTGTACGAATATGCATTCAATACAAACCCTGCTTTTCGCATCTCTTCAAGAGCGAAAGGCGCCTGTCGAATACCACCTCTTACATCAAGACCCTTAAAGATAGTAAGGTAAGTGTCCAAACTCCTGTTTATGATCTGCTTCTGCATCAAATCAAACACATAAGCCATATCTTCCACTCTCCTATCAACCCTCAAGACTTCAAGCATGTAATTGCAAGTCTCAGTGGTGTGAACAACACTAGGCAACTCAGCAAATGACTTAAACAATGCTAAAGCAGATGTCGGGTCCGAAACTGACTTCAAAACCCTCACAACTTCCTCAGAAGAAACCGAAACTTTCGGGTTTTTCTTCCCCACCACCACCTCCTCCACTGACCTTTTCATCACAAACCCACAAAAACCCATCCGTTTTTTTCGCTTTTTCGTCAAGTTCGGCAAAGACCCACACCCCAAAGCCTTCAACTTCCCAAAGTTTCGAGCTTTCAATGAACCAGAGTGGCTTATAGCAAATATCCTATTGTCAGTGAAAGCAACACTGTAATTTACACTGCTACAGCACATGCTTGAAGAGCAGACAATCAACAATTCCATAGATAATACACTTTATGAGCTAAAGAATGAGAAACTCACAGAAATTGAAGACGGATTCTTCATATTGTTGGTTGAAGTTCTGCTGAGAAATCAAGTAAATGTGTGTTCTTTCCGCTGCGGGGAGAGAGAGAGAGAGAGAGAGAGAGAGAGCAGAAGTGTTGCTGCTATGGAGGAAGATGGAATCGACTATGGGTTCGTTGAAGTGGGAGTTTGAAATTGGAGAAGGTGTTGGGGTGAATTGGGTAGCCCTCCCTCCATTGATTTAGGCTGAAATGTAATCATGTACGTGGGGGTGTGGTAGGTTTTCGATATTTTTGTTGTTTTGTTTGGCTCCAAATTCATTTTCCCCCTTTTCTCAATAATTTTAATTATATATTAAAAAAAATACAGAGAGAAAAAAGAAGAAGAAATACTATTATAAATAGGCAAAAGTTAGAGGGGTAACTTCTGCTAGAGGCAAAAGCAAAATAGGTGCAATTGATCACATTGTTTAATTTTGTAACTCTAACACAAAAGGGTTGTAGCTTGTAGGTAAAGAGACGGAGAGAAAGATACTGATATTATTACTTTCACTTCTTTTCTTTTGTTGTGTGTAATGATCATACACAGAGTGCTCTCTAAATAGAGCCACACTTGTGAAAACTTACAAATGTGAAATGAGTGCTCTTTGAAAAATCTCATATAACAACATGGTCACTATTCTAACGCTTTCCCCACATTTGACTGAAAACATGTGGACATTCATTCCCACAACTTTTACAACAAAAACTCAGTTATGATTCGTAGTAAATGCCAATATTTTTTTAATTTTATTTATTAGGGTTCGTAATTCGTTTATCGAATCACCCATCTGTTTTTATACATTTGAATAACCGAATGATCTCATATTTAATTAATTTTGAACAAAAATGATTTTTACAAAGCAATTTATAATAAAGAGTTGTTGTGCTCCCTAAATTGCCACCATAAACCCTGATTTCATATCTCAAATCCCCTCTTATTTTTTGGCACTAAACTCAAAAGCCCTAGCCCCCTCAAAAACTCGACATTTACTTCCTCCTCCTCCTAAGTTGGAAATTTCGCTGTCTAAATCTGCGACCCTCACACCCTCTGAGTTTGTATTCTCTTCTGTTTCTCTGTCACTGCCGCACATAGATTTCGAGAGAGAAAGATAGAGAGAGCGATAGACGGATAACAATGGAAGGAAGCTCGATAATACCAGATTCAGCGATGGAATCAGTGAAGAAAACCTTGGGGGACGTCGAAGAACTTCGACCCCACCTCCTCCAGTTTCTTTCCCTCGCCGACGCCGACGTCCTTGCCGAAATGGCGCCGCTCGAGCGCGCCCACTCGTTGCTTATGCTCTCCAAGGCGACCACCCTCCTCTTCGCCTGTAAGTCTTTGCTTTCCTTCACTCAATTTTCAGTTAATTCCGATTTGATTGCGGTTTTTGGGTAACCCAGTTCGAATTTTAGTTGAATTTTTGTACCTTTTGGTTTTACAGTGAGGCTGAGGTGCACTGGAGTAAACCCATTTAACCATCCAGTCAAAACGGAGTTCGTAAGTTTGCTAATTTTTGTATATTTTTTAATCAAATTCTTGAAATTTATCGAATTTATGTGGATATCGTTTCTGGGTTTATGCATGTCTGTGTGTGTGAATTCATGGTTTTTGAGATTATCGGATTTGCGTAACTGTTTGAATTGGGTGAATTTGAATGTCTTTCTGTTTTTGTTGTCTCATTTATGTAGGATAGATTAAAATTGTATGAGGAGAAGCTTGAGAAGTTGGTGGATTTGAGTAAAGGTACATGCACTTCTTTTGGAAGTGCCATTATTGATGGATCGATTTGTATATTGTAGTATCGAGATATGCTAAGCGCAGTCGCCCGCACCAAGTGAGTTACCGTTAGTAATTGATTTGGGGTGCCATCATTCGAATCAGTGTTGTGTGGGAGACTGTGATTAGCATTTTCCTTGTTGTCCGTCCGTGACTCTGAGCTATAGATTGAGGTGCTGCCATTCGGGCACTTGTCATGTGGGCGGCTGTGCTTAGTGTTCTCCTTGATGTCTCAAACAATGCCGCAACCAAGAAGGACGTTACAGATTGTTGCTACGCATGACATATATCCTGGATATCGTGTTTCATGCGTTTTACGTATTGAATTGTTTGCAAATTTTCATTTTTACTTATGATTGTTTGACTGGTGGGTTGTTTATATTCTTATTGACAATTTGATTTTGTTCAAGCACCTTTGCGACCATCTACTACTTTAAATCATCAGGCAGCTACCCGTTTCATCGAGCATTCTTTGCCAGACCTCACCCCTGGTAAGTTGGTCATTTACCTTTTATGTCAGTATCGTCACTTTTTAAACACCTTGATATCATTCCACTCAATAATAGCTGATTTTGTTCAGATCAGAGGCAAAGTATGAGAGCCATTAGCAAAGGAGACGGGCCAACCATGAAGTATCTAGAAAGGAATGCCCCAAAGAAAAGGAAATATCAATCCCCTAATAAACAATCAGTTCAATCTGCTGCCAAGGAATTCCTTGAGAAAGCAGCACGAGAGATTCTTGGTGATAATGAAGGTGGTCTGAAGGGACCTATACAGATCAGTTCAGATGAAGAGGACGTATCCATGAGCTGATTCCTGATTTTCCCGGTAGAACTCTTTTCTTAACTCTTATTCACGTTATGGTTTTATTTCCTCGGTTATTTCGGCCGTTTCAAGTTCATTATGTTCATCTAGCTTTCAATATTACAGTATCATGTGCCCGTGTCAGTGTTATTGGACATTGGTATAGCAATACTTGTGCTACTTGTCTAAAATATGTATAGACGTTGCTCGGTCAAAATGGGAAGACCAAGGATTTGATATATCCATAAATTGTTACGTATAACTGATAAGATTTCGTTATTGATGATTGAGTTGCTAATAATTGTAGTTGTCATGTTTGGAATAACTATATATTACAAGTAAATTTGTTATTGCTACCCATGTAAGTCATTTTTTGTTATTAACCTCTTAAATAGTATTGCTATTCCTTCCACACCTAATCTTCTGATTTTGATGATCGGTGCAATTTGGGGGGATTACAAATCACTATTTATCACCAATTATGGAATTTAATAATTCAAAGCCTATCTGGAAATACATGGTGCTATACTTATTGAAAGTCTACAAACTTTAAATGGGATATAAAATTATTGATCACAGGCAGTACCACAATCTAAATACGTAGGTTTAGGTATGAATGAGCTGTTGCTTTGTAATCATATAAAATTGTTAGCATTTACAATATGATATGTGAGCCATATCCAAATATTCGTATGAAAGTCCATGTTTTGAAGTGATTGATGTATAAGATGGTGTTTGAGACATGTCCTACTATCTATTACGATCAGATGGGTCTATTTCTCAATCTTTCTGACTTGCTTCTACGGAACCAAGGTTGAAAAGATTGAGAAAAAATCACCTTGATTTGGATTGTGAAAATAGATGTGTCGATGCACATAAACACACACTTGAAATCAGGTTTTCCCTTAATTCTGGAGAAGTAAAGGAATCAAGGCACATATTTTAATCCTACTTAAAACTCACTAATCAGAATTGCTGATGTTGCCCTCACGTTTCCAGTTAGGCCATCGCATATGAATCGTTGTGAACTGCTTGTAAAAGTAAATTATCTTAATCTTTTTGTTCCTTTATACCAAGTTTGAAGAGATTTATGTTTCAACTTCTTCTGACCATCTTCTTTCTTATCTTACTTTCACAGGGTTGCGTTGCGGAGACCAGATTTGCTCTCGTTTTGGAATGATCCGTCATCCGTCTTCTCTGTAGTGCTTTTGCGTTTTCTTTCTTTTTCACAGTGCAAGTTTATGTGTTGTTAGCTTTTGATAAGTAAAAATATAGTCGTAATTTACCAGACGAATGTATTAGCATCTTATTATGTCTTGAACGGGAAGGTGTTGCTTGGAGGAATGTATTATCCATATACATGTCTTTATATATCATGACTACAACTCTGGATTAAATTTTGAAGACAATTAGAATAGTATATAATATGACTGGCAATGCTGAGGTTTTATGATGATATTTGTACAATTTTTGAACTGTCGATTAAGAGCTCCTCTGAAAGTGTTTTTAAAATGACTAAAAGAGCTTTTAGAGCAAAAAAATTTGTGTTTCAAAAGCACTTGAAGTGCTTTTTCAGAATTCACTTGTATTTCTACTAAGGATTGGTTTTAAAAATTAAAAGCACTTTCAATCATTAACAAAAATGTTATAAGCCATTAAGAAGGGTCTTATCATTTATTGAGAAATTATGAGTATCAATTTTATTAAAATTTGTAGCTGAAAATAGAAAAATCAATTATAAATTTCAAAGTAATTGGCGAGGCCAACCTACAAAAACGAAGCGTTTCTTCCGTAACCAGTCGTTCATAATATCAACATTTGGACATTTTCCGAAAAGCTAATCGTAGGTTATTCTCTCCATGACCCAAAACGTAGCCGGAATGGAGATTCGTCGACTTTGAACATCTTCGGAATATACCGCATGAAAATATTACCAAAATGAGGTTTTCTGATGAATTTCGCAAGGCATTTTGTCTGCGCACTAAAAAAATAAAAGAAAATAAAAATAAAAATAAAAATACCAAAGTTTTGTTCAGAAGAGATCCACCCTATCCAAAAAACAGAGAGACAGCGCGAGAGAGTGGCGGTGAATTACACCCTTTTCCTTCCTTCTGTAAACGACAACTTGTACTTTTTCGCTTCTTCTATCTCCTCCTCCTCCTCTCTCTCTCTCTCTCTCTCTCTCTCTCTCTCTCTCTCCGTCAATGGCGTCGACCAGTGCTCTAAGCTCCCGGCTTTCCAACTTCCACCGCCTCACCGACTCCCAGGACCACCTCTCTTTCCGTAAGCTACCTCTCTCTCCCTCTCGATACGTTTTCGCTTTAGTACCAGTAGCAATCCTTTCAGTTTTGTGTGCAAATATGTCTCGAATTGCGTAGAAAAATTATGGGTTTTTGGAAACAAGATAGAACGGAAATTGGGTTCCTTTTTATACCAATTTTATGCCCTTATTAGCAAACACTTTAGGAAGAATCGTAGCTTTGGCAGTG
>JAOTRO020000007.1:2558942-2578116 GCA_028566515.2 Pyracantha coccinea | reverse complement strand
GAAATTGGGTTCCTTTTTATACCAATTTTATGCCCTTATTAGCAAACACTTTAGGAAGAATCGTAGCTTTGGCAGTGTGAGAAATTATGGTTGTCATGTTGGACCATATTCTGGGCATTGAAATTTGATGCCGCCTAGCCGAGCTAGATTGTTTAGGATGTCAAACTAGATGGTGGGCTTTGAAAATTTATGTTCTTTAATGTTTGCGAATCTCCGAAATGGATGCTCAATCTGTTAATCATTGATTTGTTATGCAAAATGGTTTTGCCTAATCCGCTGTGAGACGGGGTTATTGTGTAATTTCTGATGACAAATCGAGCTTACTGCTTTTTCTGATTATAGGTGAAGTAGTAAACTCACATCCAGCATGTCCTTCAATTGTTTCTTGGCCTGGTGTTAAGACCGGGAGGGCGCCCCGTTCCTCCCGTGTGTATGGCTTATTTGGAGGAGGAAAAAAGGATAACACTGAAAAGGGTGATGATGCAGCTTCAAAGGTTTAGCATCTTCCCTCTTGTAGTTTGTTTTTCCCTCTTTCTGGATCTTGTCTTGGGTAGACGAACTTTGTATTGATCATTAGAATTGCTATCTACTGAATTTATATACCCGTTAATCCTTCTCACTGGTGAAAATATCGGTATTGGCGGAAATAATGATATGAAATTTTTTGGAAATACCAATGGATATATCGATATCGCTTGCTTTTGATGGAAATGACGAAAAATTGCTCAAAAACGTGGAAATTTAAAGTGAAATTTTGGGGAATGTCATACACTGGTATATACATAAGAGTTTCTCCGATATTTAACCGATATGTCAGAAATATCGACAAAATATATCAATTTTAGTTAAAATTTTAGAGTTTATCCGATATGGGGTGAAGTTTAGACTTCATCACCCTCTTCCCATATCTTTCTCTAATTTCCGATATTTCCACAGAAATTTCGATGGTATCAAAGAAATTTCAAACACTGATCTTTCTCATAATCTTTTTTTTTGGGCCTTTGTATTCCTCTGTTGAGTATGTCAAGTCAATACAAACTCTGTTAAAATGAAAAGGGATAGCTAGTTTTAACTTTTATATGCTTCATGTGTGGACACGAAATCAAATTTATATGCTTCATGCACTCTTAGATTGCAGGGTTTCGTAGCCCTTCCATTTGTAGGCTAAGTAGCTTTATGCAGCGCTAGGCCCATCAGATTTTGACATTAGACTGCCAACTGTAATTTAGTCGAACATGGTCCAGCTATGTTTTATTATGGATCATTATATCTTGCTCACACAATTGGTGGCAGGATTTGTTCAGGATAAGGGGCAATGGGATGGACGTAAAATGGGGTTGCTAGCTATAATTATAGTCAAACTATAAGGTTGCTATGCTGATAGTGTTATCATCATTTGCTTTGTCTTGTGTAATGGTGACATTGCAAGCTTGAGGATCGATTATCACGGTGGCCACTTTTGGTTTACTAGAATATATGCTGATAGTGACTTCATGACATTGCTAGCATAATTGTCACTATACAGTATCCTGAGTCTGTCTTGGTCAACGTGGAGCTAGTCCAGCAGTTTTAAGAATAGAAACCCTGATTTAAATATTAAGTTGATGTACTGTTATGTCCGCTCACTTGTGATGCAGGCCGGAATATTCGGTAATATGCAAAATCTGTATGAAACAGTTAAGAAAGCTCAAAATGTAGTACAAGTTGAAGCAGTGCGTGTGCAGAAAGAGCTTGCTGCGTATGTTCTTAATGCTCTATCCAATTTAATCTGATACCCATAATCCTTTCAGTGGTATGATTATTTATCTCTTCATTCTTTCTTTCCGTTTTTCAGGGCAGAGTTTGATGGTTACTGTGAAGGTGAGATAATAAAGGTAAGAATGATTCACTCAACTTTTGATATTTGTTCGGTTTAGGAATCTAAGCTGGTTTGCGCGTGTCGGACTGGTATTTTAACTCATTTTCATAGTATCAAGTTAATGTGAAGACACTTTCACAAGAAAAACTTTCACTGACCTACACAGATAACTTTGAGTTTTTCCAATCAGTACATTTTAGTTTTATCAGCTTGGCTGTTAGTTACATGGACCCTCCTCCGTCTTCTCTTCCCCTTTGCATATATATACTCTTGTCTCTGTTGCTCTCCGATTTGACAATCCACTGATCTCTAATTTTCCCCTCTATTTTTTTGTCGAACATCTCTGATTTTCCCCTAGGTAACCCTTTCTGGTAACCAGCAACCCGTACGCACTGAGATAACTGAGGCTGCTATGGAACTAGGAGCAGAAGTAAGTCAAGAAAACTATTTTTGCGTTTCCCATTTGCCAGAATGAGTTTCTCCTTGGGATAAATGTGATTTCTTTTCCTTTTTCTTTCACAATGCAGAAAGTCTCTGAATTGGTCACGGAAGCATACAAGGACGCGCATCAGAAGAGTGTCGTGGTGAGAACACTGTCTCGTGTTTTTATGTTTTACGGGCTGATTGATAACAGTCGGCTTCTTTAACTGATAGTATTTGTGTGTACTTCCCATCTTCAGGCCATGAAGGAGAGAATGAGCAACCTTGCCCAGAGTTTAGGAATGCCACCAGGCCTGGGAGAATTGAAATGATGAGTTACCGGCGCATCTCTATGACACTCAACTGTCCTATTTTGTATTCTCTATGTTGAATCCTTTTTTCTTCATACCTTTAAGTTCGAATTCAAGGAAAAATCGTTCATTGCTTTGTAACGGAAGATTCAAAATTTTCAATGAGGTCAAGTTTACAGATTTCAGTTTAAGATTGTTTTCACTTTCAAGTTATTGTTTCTCCGTTGTTCAACTTAAAATTTTCTCGAGGATTTTGATTTCCGACTTTTCAACGGTCCACTTGTTTTGACCTCTTGAAAAGCTATAATAATTTTTGGCCTTTGGATGAAATTGCAAAGGCCCTTAATCGAGTGGCCTTGGTAGAAGAGATCCGGAGAGGACCACTTCTCAAAAAACACCATAGCCGCTGACCCTTTTTTTGACTTGGGGTCGGTGGCAGCCCTTTCCCATTATGAGTATCTCCTATCGGGTTCTCCTGGGTATACTTCGTTGTTTATGGCGATTTTGCTAACGATGTTGAGCACAAAATTCATTTTGGTATGAACGAAGTCCTCATCATTTCCCCATAAAAGCTACTACTCACTCCATTATCAAAGAGTGTGTGTGTTGCCGTTTTGTGCTCACAATTTCTGTTCCAAAACGGGAATTCATTTGGTTTTTTCAAGAATTGGATACTTTCCTTTGCTTATTTTCAGGCACGCGTCATCTTAAATCGACCGATACGGTGAAGTTTATCTAAATTCAAGACCTCTTGAATTTTATTCATAATGTTCTAATTAATACTTGTATCAGTTTATTATTATAATAAAACAACTATCGTTTTGTCTGAAAAAAATAAAAGAATTATTCAAGGCTTTATATTTAGAAAATGAATATATTGATATTATGACATTCGAAATAGAATTACATAATATCCCGTCTCATATATATAAAAAATAAAGAATTAAACAAATAAATATCCCCCCACTCTCAAAACAAAAACCCAGAAAGATAACAACCACGGTTCAAAAAATCTCCCTCTCTCTAAAACCACAGAGAAAAAACTCCCAATGCCACCACAGTCAGAACACCACCCTTCAAGCTTGTAGCGCCGCTTGTCGGAGCAATAGCAGGACCGTCGAACTCCCCTGCCGGAGAAGGAGCAGGAGAGATACCGAGGTGGTTCCTTGGAGTCATAACCACCACCACCAGTTTCTGCCCCTTCTCGCAGTGTCCCTTGGTTCCGCTGATGAAGTAGTAAGGCCCTGGCTGGTCAAGGTGGAGCTTTGTTTCGCCGTCCTTGAGCTGCTCAATTGGGTTTGACGCATTGCAGTTTGCGTAGTCTTCTTTCGCCACTCGCAAGACTGAGTCTTTGGAGCTGTCGTACTTCCACACTGCAAAAAAGAAATTGACAGAAACACACAAAATTAGCAATGTGCGAAAGAGAACTTAAAAAATGGAAAATCCCAGATGGGAGTTGAAATGGGGATTTTACCAAGAGTGTCGCCGATGCGAAAGCGGGTGCTTTCGGCCCATTTGTTGAGGGATTGGGATTCGGATGAGGGGACTTCCCATGAGCCATTCTTGCCACCGACGGTGATCTCTCTGGCTTCTGAGAAGCTGAAGAGGAGAAAGACGACGACAAGAGAGGAGTATGACAGAGCTTTTGAGGATGAAAAGCCAGCCATTTGAAAATTTTAGAGAGCGAGTAGAGAGAGTGTTGGGGGATTTTGGATAATTTGAGAGAGAGAGAGAGAGAGAGAGAGAGGGAGGGAGGAATTGAGTTGTGGTGGCTATGGGGTCTCAGCTGTGATGTATATATAGTGTGGGGAGAAAACTTAGCCGTTGTGGGGATTAGGGAAAAGGTTAAAGCAACGGTACAAAAAAAACGTTAATGGCGGAGCAGAAAACGTTTCTTGCAACGGTCACAAAAGCATGGAAAGACGAGAACACCTGGTTGCAGGGCTTGGGCCCTGTGAGTGAGTGCACACTAGCTGGTTTCGAAACACTTCAAACCGTTGTCGTTTTAGAGGTGGGGTTAAACTGGGCCAGTACTATGTGTGGATGACGAATTCGATATTAAATTAGGTTGCTCATTGCGTGGCTTAATCAAACTTTACCCTTCCCTTAGTGTAAAATATATAGTTGTACTAAAAAAATAACATAGGAGAGAAAAAAACAAATTATTTGGTCCCTAGTTTAGTGGTTTTGTAGTTGTAGTTCAATTACTTGCAGACTTGTAGTTGCAATTCAGTGAGGATAATACTTGCACTACATACCCTCCGTAACGTATCTTGATTGTATAAAATTAACGATCTGAACCGTTCAATTTATTCTTCATTTTTGAAATCACTTCTGCAAAGAATAATTTCAATCAGAAATCATTTAGTCATTCAAATGTATAAAACAAATCGACGGTGCAGGTACCAAGAAACCTATTCATGATGAACTGTCCATTTATTTAATATGATTGGATGGTAAAACGGCCTCCGGTTCGAATTATTTTTCTGTATGAGTGATTTTCAAATGAAGGTTATAAATTGAACAGTTCCGATCGTTGATTTTATTCAGTCAAGATGCGTATTTGCAAATGGGATATATATGTGCATCCCCACATTGAGGTTGCAAATATATTTGCTCGATTTATTTTTTTTCTCGAGGAAAATAAAAGTTTTTGCATGCCCGACGCCTGTGAGTTAAGCATAATTTTTTTTTATAGAGAATCGCACACTATGACGATAATGATCAGCTGAAAATACCGTTACAGTGATATTTTCACTATAAATAAGATAACATATCATGTTCCAACTTGGTTAATATAGAGTGTGCCCATTCAAGCCACATCAAGTGGTTTCACAAATTTTTAGACAAAATCAGCGAAAAATGGATTAAATTACGTAAATTAGGGTTTTGGGTTGGCAATATGCATTTCATGAAGGTTTAGATTCATGCCAAAGATTGGAGGCAAGGTGATCTTTTTCAAATGAACAAACTAGTTTCAACACAGTAAGGTTTTAGTTTTTCCACATCACATTGCATCCTAATGTTTTGTAATTGTATATACCTAAACCTTACACGAACCGGGTACGTACTTGTCGAGTGACTGAGGCCTGCACTTGGTGCCATGCAACTTAAAACGTACTTGTCGACAAAGCCTCTCCTTTCACCGTCTCAGCCCCAAAACAAATATATAAGATATACAGATCAGAGAGAGGCAGACTGTGGAGCAAGAAGAATTGAAGATAGGAGGAAAAAAATGGTAGATGCACCAAAGGGGCATCCCCCTCCCGGGGCTGCGAGGAGTGGCCTTTTCTTCGGCCTGACCACTACCACCATGGCCATCACCGCCGCTGTTATCGCCGGTGGCGTTGGCTACTATGCCCTTTATGTCAAGAGAAAGCCAGAGGCCTACCCTCCAAGGGTTGCAGACCCTTCACCTGCAGCTAGGGTTGACCCTGACGTCACTCGTCTCAGGAAATATCCTGATCATCGAGCTTCGTACTAGACATTAAATAATAGTTGCATGTGTGTTGCTCGCGTGATTGTGGAATAGTTTATACTCGTTTATTTTTATGTTTTTGTAGAGAGATCTTTCTTCTTGGTTTATATATAAGAAATTGTAGCAAAAGTTAACTTTAACTCCATTAGAATCATGGTCTCTTATTAAAAAATTCAGGATTATTTGTACCTTAACTTATCTAAACGTGCAGTTATGATCATTTTCGTCAAGTTCGTTAGAACCTGTATCATGATGAGTCACGTGCTAAGCACATGAAGCTGAATCAAGGGCAAAGTTACGTGTCATGCACGCGAAGCTGAATTAGAGCAATGATCTCTTAGTTTTAATTTAATTGTGGTAATGATCATTTTAACAGAATTCTAACAGAGTTGAAATTATAGCTATATGTTTGATGAGTTAAGGGACGAATATTCATGAATTTTAATTGAGACACTTGTTCTGACCGTGTTAAAACTATGACCATTTTTCCAACTCTCCCTACATAGCTGATATTTTTCCCATGTTTTATTTTATTGTTGAAACATAGCAAGAAAACAAACGAAAACTAAACAAAGCAATGTGGCAAGAAAATAAAAGGAGTGTCACACTTATTATTTATTTATATTATATATTTAAACATGTAAGTTACATTTTCATCAAACAATAATACAAATAAATAGTAAGATATCGACTCATTAGTTCAAACATGGGCACAAGAAGTATACACTAATTTTAAATACAATTCGGACCTTCACTGAAAAAATAGCATTAAACGGATAAGCTGAAAAATAATACTAATAAATAAATAATAAAGTAACGATTTTACTTGAGTCCATTCAACACCCACATAGTTGAGTTGTCCTACTTGCTAGCTAAGGTTACACGAACCCACTACGTGTCAAGTGACTGAGCATGCACTCAGTCACCAATGCATCTTCTCTTCTTCAAGTAGGAGGAGTATCTCCTCTTCTAATCTCTTTCTTTCTTTTTTTTCTTATTTGAATGGTTACCGTTTAATTACGTTAACATCTTATATTTATTTATAAAAATAACAAAATAAAAAACAAAGCTTCTTCCTTTTTTTCTTATTTGAATGGTTACCGTTTAATTACGTCAATCTCTTATATTTATTTATTTATTTATAAAAATAACAAAATAAAAAACAAAGTACGAGAGAAAAAGAGAAGGAAATAGAAATAGGAGGGAAGAAAATCCTACTCCTTTCTTCAAATCTTTTGATTCCCCCGTACAACTAATTTACACAAAACATCATCGTATCACAAAGAAACAGAACCATGGCAGAGAGAAGAAAGAGAGAGATGGCGGGGGACGAAAATTGGAGGAAAACGTACGGCGGAGACGACAAAAATGAGTCCGGAAGAAGTGAAGAGAGCTGGACTTGAGGGATCACAGAGGCCTCCCGGTCATAACCCCGGCGGTGTTCATCACCAGCGACGTCTCGTTCCCTTTGGCCCTACCGCCACGGCCGTCGCCGGCTTCCTCGTCGTTGGTACCATCGGCTACTTCACCCTTAAGGCCCACAAAAAGCCCGAAGCCACCGCCGGAGACGTTGCCAGGGTCTCCGCCAATGTTGCCAGCCCCGAGGACACTCGCCCAAGGAAGTAGCACCTTGACCTCGAGGCTCCTCCTCAAAGCTGTGTTTTTTGGTTTTTCAGTTTCTTCATGCTTTTTCACATTCGAAGACACGGCGAGGTTAATTGTAACAGTATTTTTTTTTTTTAGCAACCGATATTATCTACACTAAGAAAAATAAGTGATCTTAGCCACATAAGGGGCTAAGAATAATGTGGTTCAAATTTGTCCTTACAAGTGAAGAGGAACTCCTAGACTATAGCACCAAATGAAAATGAATATCACTAGACGGTTGTACTAAGTGACTGTACTAAGTGGCAATTGTAACAGTAATTCTAACAAATGAGAGTACATTTTTGTTTTTCAAAATAAATGTTTAAAATGATAGTGTTGAAAATACCGATATCCATTCCCTACAACGAAAATTATATAAATTTGCAATGGATAGTATTTTAACTTATTTAAGTTTAGTTGAAAATAAAAAATAAAAAATAAAAAATAAAAGTTTGAAGTCTGTAATGAATTTTAACACTTATTAATCTCGTTGACCTAGGGTGAATAATAATTAGTACGAATGCACAACGAATGGTATTTTTACCAAATAGGGCGATTTTCTATTTATTTCAATTTAAGAAATAAGTATCACTTGGTATGATGGTTTGGTGATATTTTTCAGCACTTATAAGTACGAGGTCTTATGTTCGATTCTCGTCAAAGATGAAGTTGAACCACATTATTATGACAAACTCATTGTAAGATTTAATCCACTCTCCAACCCTTAGTGTAAATACTATCGTTTTTTCCAAAAAAAAAAAAAAAAAAATGAAGAAAGAAGTCCAATCCAATTTTATAAATGCCACACCACATTATTACAAAATATAATCGTGTGAGTTGCAGCGTCGTTATCATATAACCGCGGGGGCCAACCATGATCCGATATCCCCATCCGACGACAGATTCTTTGGGTGCGTCGACAGATTCTTTGGGTCTGTCACCACTTCGTTTATAACTTGCTCCCCCCTCATAGGCCCCACTGTTTGGGAGATGGACAGAGACCTTCTCCAGATATCACTGTGGGAAGCTTAAAAATCAAATAATCCGAACCACTCAAATTAAATATACCGTCTCCATAAACTCATTTTCAGCAGCCTCTGGTCCGATAGGAAAGAAACCAGTAGCAAATGACTAGCTCCGCTATGGAGCCCAGGGTATCCCGCCACGTCAAGACTATCTTTCGAAGGCGAGATCACCACCGGCTTGTTGAAGAGGGAAAAGATTACATTACTCCTAAATGCAGGCATCACCACCGGCTTGTTGAAGAGGGAAAAGATTACTCCTAAATGCAGGCATGACCTTGTATACGATACCATCAGACGCACCCCTCAGAGTCGAAACTTCCTCCCCAGTAGGACCAGACGAGCCCCTCACCTCATACAAATCAAGCGCTCCGGCCTCTCCGCAGAGGATCCAGATACATTTTATTGGTCATTGGTCGTCTCGTGGAAATTAAAACCATGAAAATAAGAAGAAAACAAATACTAAAATAGACAAGTAACAATAAGGTTCCTAACAATTGGCACTGTGGAAGTAGCCTTGAAAAATAAACAAATAGAAATATACTCTAACAGTAAATATAACGTTGTCGGCTTTGTCATGGTTCAAAATTGAGCACAAATAAGATACATTTCGAAAGCACAATAATCCAAAGTTAACTGCAAAATCTTACACTACTTTGGAGAGATTATCATATGTTCGCATCTTCCGGAGGGGGGGAGAGGAGATCACACCTTGCCGAGACCCGGTCTTGAGTTTAGTCGATCTTCACCGATGAGTAGATGAGCCTCGTGAACCAAAAGCAGGCGTAGAAGCCGATGGTTCCGGTGACAACAAAGAATGCATACGATGCAATGAGCATGTATCCGAAGTATAAGAGGGCCGAGACCAGCTTTGTGATTTCGAGCTTTGTGAAGAAGTAGAATGTGGCGTAGAGGAAGAGGTACAGAGCCGATGAGCCGGATGTGAGGTATGATCTCCACCACCACAAGTAATCCTCGCTGCACAACTGGAAGTAGCAGAGGACGATGGTAATCTCAGCGCATGTGATGATGAGGATGATGAAGACCAGGAAGAGGAAACCAAAGATGTAGTAGAACTGGTTCAGCCAAATTGAGGTGAGGATGAAGAATAGTTCGATGAAAACTGCTCCGAATGGGAGGATCCCTCCAATTAGAATTGAGAAAACTGGGTTCATGTACCAAGCCTGTTCTGGGATCTGTCTTGGGATTTTGTTTGTCTTCACTGGGTCCTCAAGTGCTGGCTTCCTGAACCCAACATAGCCTCCCACAAATACGAGCGGGACTGAGATTCCGAACCATAAAAAGACCAGGGCAAACATTGTGCCAAATGGCACAGCTCCAGATGATTTCTGGCCCCAAATCAGAGTGTTCAAGACAATGAAAATGGCAGAGACAGTTGCTGGGAACATGACAGCAGTCCTGAATGCAATTTTCTTCCATTCTGTACCTTTAAACATCTTGTACAAGCGAACAGATGCGTAACCGGCAAAAATTCCCATGAAGACAAAAACCAAGAGCATTGCAGTCATAAGACCACCCCGGTTAGATGGGGAGAGGAAGCCAAGGACAGCAAAGATCATTGTCACCAGTATCATTCCAAAGAACTGAACACCAGTTCCAACATATACACACAGCAATTCAGAGTTATTTGGAGCCCTGAAAACATCCCCGTGGACAAGTTTCCATCCTGTCTCTTCTTGCGCTTCTTCCTGGGTCTCAAGTTCATTATACTTGGAGATATCACGGTAGAGTGTTCTTAGCATAATCATCGCTACCATACCCGAAAGGAAGAGGACAATCATCAATGAGTTGACAATTGAAAACCAATGGATTTGGTCGTCACTCATCAGTAGATAAGCATCCCATCTAGAAGCCCACTTCACATCACTCTCCTAAACAAGTAGACATGAAAAGAAGTATCCTATGAGACGACTAGTCCCTCTCAAATCACAAAGTATGTACAACACCATTTACATCAGAAATATTAGTTAAATGAACATTCGATATTAGTTCATGACACAAATAAATGATGCTATAATAAGCAAACAGTAGACAGTAAATTATGAGTTATAATTCTCCTATGAGAAAATACCAAGTAAAATTTTAAATTAATGAGCTCACCTGGAATTCAACATCATAGGTAAATACGATTTCTTGCTTTTCGGCAACCTCTTGAGGAGAGTTAGAATTAACAACAGTGTGTTTCGAATGGGGGTCACAGGTAGTTAAACGAGTCTTTGCATCATTCCATTTCCCTTCATATTCATGTTTAACACTGGACATTCAACAGACAAACAAACCATATTACCAACTGATAATTTAGAAAGAAGATTCAGCAAGAAGGAATCATTCAAGAGAAAAGCAACGCCCTGGAAAAACCAACCTGAATGGTTTAACCTCAAATCCCACGATTCTTGCTGTTTCAGTTTGCGAATCTCTATGGTACTTCACAGTAAATGCCAGATGGTTGTGGATGAAGTATTTCTCTTCTTTGCTCTGAGCACAATAACATAGCGTAAGAAAGAGAAAAACATAATCATCCCCGAATAACAAAGTTATTTGGTGCCAACAAATAATGGACATACCCCAGCATAATGACCTTTGAGCCCAACATGGAATCCAAGCTGATAAACAGTAGGAGCTTCTTGGTCTGGCCTTTGAATGGGCACGACTAGAGGTAGATTATCAAGGATCATGTTCGCGAGTACTCAGCCACAGAAGACCAAGACTTTTTCCTTCTATGTAGCCAAGAAACCAAGAACCCCAGAAATTTCCAGAGCAATCAATGAGAACACTTCATCCTCTGCATGCGGTTCTTGAGAATTCCATTGTACAAAGCGATTCGATTCGCTGGAATTTTTCGTTGAATCTCTCTCTGTAACCACTTTTTTTTTCTCTTCCTTTCTCTCTCTTTTCTTGGTTAGCATTTTCTCTCTCTATAACTACAACGGGTGGTGTGCAAGTATATGCGAGGGGTTTATATGCGTATGAGTCCTTCTTACTCTCTCTGCAAAAAAGCTGTAATTCGATTGAGAAATGCTGATTGTTCGCCTTTGATCAAATAAAGCATCCCTTCCAAGCAGCTTCTCTCAGTCTCAGATCCGTCTCTCTGCGGCTTCCGAGACGATCTCTGCGATATAAAGCTCGCTTCCTCTTGACTTTTCTCCAGTTGGTGCATGCAATTCCCAATGTTCGTCTGATTGCCTTTACAGATTTTGAATCTCGGCGGCGATGGGTTTGGATATCGTTGCAGAGATTGTACCCGGATCCGATCACCTCGACGGCCTTCTGGGCAGCAGTAACAAGCAGGAGCCCAGAAGAAAGCTACTTAAGAAAAACAAAAGAGCCTCTGACACAACGGTAATTGCCAATTGAGAAAATCTCATCTCTTCAGGTGACAAGTCATTCCCCAGATCACCATCACTTAAAATTTCATCATCATCGGGTTCAATCTCTGCTTCAGTAGAAGGCTCAATACAGGATTCATCTGTCAGGTCAGAGGAAGCTGGCTTAAGCTCCTTCATCTCACGAAGAACATCTTTCACCGAAACTGCAACCTTTGTCATTGCTCGCCCAATTGCTGTAATATTTGTGGCAGGCGTCATTTTGAGAGCAGAACACGCTTCCCATACTGCACCGACCCACTGTGGAATTGAGAGTTTCCCATCTTTATTGCGTGCTCCTGCAAGTGTATGTTCCAAGTGAAGATAAGGTTCCTACTAGCTAAAGTAGTCGTCAAATCTTTAGCCAAGACAATTGCACTTCCAACTACCATAATATGCAATCAAATATAGACTCTAACGGTTATTAATCAGCATTAGCCTCCAAAATTTGATGTCAATGATCTACACGAAAGCTAAATCTAGGAGCTGAAGTTCATGGTCACTTTGAAGTCATACACCAATGACCTTGTGTACGTGATTTCAACAAAGATACAAGCATGCAGTGATCAAGAACAAGAAATGCCACAGAAACAATGTATGGTTTGGAGAGAGAGAGAGATTACCATACAAAGAGATAGATTCCTTCCACAGCTTAAAACTGGTGTCAACAATTTGCTTTACAGACGTATGGACACAAGAAGCCAGCGTAGGCCCTGCACCGACTGTACTCCCATGTGAAAGCAGAATAAAACCTTGCAGGGAATTGAAGTAGGAAACCATGTTTTCTTCAAGTGCTCTAACTTGCGGTGTTTCTCCTCCGGTCCAAAGCATTCCAACTGCATTATCAAGTCACATATAGTCACTTGAGCATCAGGCATTATGCAACAGAGGAGAAGAAGAAACTATACAACCAAATCACTGAAGAAATTTGGGGTTCCACCATAAAACCAATTGGTAATATGGGGAGTAGCCCAACCTCTTATAAGCCCATGCAAGGTCCCTCCTCCTCAATGTGGGACTCATTCTCAACGATCACAATTCAAAACATAGATAGACAAAAACCATATAAGTCAGATCTTTTTTCCGAGTACATGATCACTCAAGGCACATTGAAGAATATGGAAAGGTTGTTGAGTTACAGAAGCATATTTGTAAAGTCCAGAACGGTGAAATCAGAATTCCTTGTATAAATTTTCCAGATTTTGCCATTCGAAAGGACACGTTTTCGAATTAACTATACCAAGATATTAGCAGTGGACACAGATGATAAAAAAAAACTAATCTAAAAGCAAGAAAAATAAAAATTGAAGATTGATAGGACTTACAAATGGTAGCTTGTTTGGAGACTTGATCGCCCATCTTTGTGACCTCCACCCAGCTCACCTTCTCAAGTGTTGAAGGTGCCGTTTGATCCAACACCTGATTTCATCCAATTCAACAAACAAAACCATAAAAAAATAAAATAAAATAAAAATTACAAAAATTAAAAAAGAAGGAAAGATTGAATTTCTAGAGAGAGAGAGATTGAACCTGGAAGGTCTCGTGGACGGTGTTGAGGTGGTGATTGAGAGTTCGAGTCAGTTGGTCTCTCTCGGCTCGGCCCATCGCTCGGCGCTTGACGGAAGGAACTGCAGCTGCAGCAGCGGGTTCTCAAAATTCTCGGACGCTTTGGGGTTTTGTGGAGGGGAAAATCTTCCGTCGCCAAGTGCCAATAGGGTAACGCGATTAACAGCCGGTTCCGTTAATCGACGACATCTCGTCTTTGTATTGGGCTAAATGACCTTCGGCCCGTTATGGCAATGAGCTTTTATTTTATTTTTTTTGTTTTTATTTATTTAATCTTGTAATAGCGTATGATTTTTTTTTAACGAACAATATTATTTACACTAAGGGAGAGAGAGTTGATTGAGTTTTACAATGAGGTTAGCAATAACGTTGTTCAAATTCGCCTTTAACGAGAATTGAACCTAAGACCTCAGACGTACAAATGAAAAGAAATACCTTTAGACTAATATTAATTAGATAAGCAAACTAAATCTAGGATAACAAGGAAACTTAGGGGAGATAGAATAGTTCAAACTATAGACGTAGTGAGTTGAATAGGAAAATTGTTGGTGTTTCGTGGCTTTGATGAGAGCCAATTTGGAGTCCTACATCGGCCAAGAGGAGAGCCATCTACTGGAGGTATACAGGAATACCGACTTGTGTGTGTGGAACCCGTTTAACCCGTTGGTGTGCTTTCTCACAACTTAACCAAGAAACATATCCATCACTCTTTTAGGAAAAGTATGATACTCGTTGATGAGGTAAATGAATAAGTACAATACAAGGATATGGTGCCTTTATTTAGGCCTGGATAAAGCATTGTCAGAGATTTCAACTTGATCGGAAAAAAAAAGAGTATCCCACATTAATTACAATTAAATTTATCTTCGAATAACAAATCACCAATTATATCTAGAAGGTCCTTGAACTTGCTCCATTGAAAGATCATACCTTAACACTTGCTTTAATCTAAATCTAGATATATTACTTCCTCTTAAAAGTAGGAAATATCACTTAATACTATTCAATTTGTTTTAAAGTCCTAATTTCAGTTTTTTTTTTTTTTTTTTTTTTTTTTTTTTTTGCGTAAAACCAAAACTGATGCTTTAAAAGGGGTTTATTTTGTTAGCATTTGATTGTGCAATAATGCTCTTTGAATTCACATTATTGAGCCAACGACCTTTGGTGATTAAGCCTATATATACACTGCTATTGCGTAAATAAAAAGATGAGAAATATAGAGCTCCAATCTTCTGCCCATTTCACTTCTCTAAGTCTTCAATCCTTATCTTTCATTGTTCACTTTTATACTAAAGGAAAAATTGGGTTGTTCATCCAATTCAAGTATTGTGAGTGTACGCTTACACGGATCATATGTTGTTGTATTCTGGAGGGTAGTGCGTCATTACCTGCTACACCGATACCTAGTCTTAAAGAGGCGAAATCTACTCTTAGGACAATGAACTTACATAGCTCAACCTAAAATCTTGTTCTAATCAAGGAAGAGCGTTCTCTACCTATCATAGATAAGTATTTCGTTGTTGTTTCATTATTTTTATATGGTTTACCATGTTGACATAAATTATTATTTACTAATATTTATTTTATGTGATTTGTTGTAGGGAGAAGACGGATCGAGAGAGATGGAGGGTGTTTGGGGTGTATGCAATGTCTTTTATTGTCATTTTACTGCATGATATTTCAGTAGACTTGCCACCTGCATTCTGCTTTTCACACTGTCTGCAGAAACCGCAAGGTTATCTGGGTACCATGTTGGAGTCAAGAACTCGTACAATCTCTCTCACTTGCACGTAATCAAGATGGAATGCCACAAGCATCCAAACGCGTTATTACGAAATTTTTAAGTTGCAGAAGAATGATAAGGCTAATCTCTCTCAGATAGAGAGGATTGTGCTCATCAACACTCACTGCTCTCTGCCTTGTCGCACAAGTCATTAACTTCTGGGGGCCTTCCCTCAAATATCCTCTCCCTTGCGTTGCTTGCCTGGAACACAGGATACCAACATAAGGGTCCTCGTAATTAGCAAACCGGAAGTTGATGTCATGCTTAAGCAAATGGATTAAAATGGTAATCACAAGATAAAAATACGCTTTATCTTCGCTCTAACTACTTGGCAAGCAAACATGAGAACTCTGAAAATTATGGCGGAGAAGATCCAACATTATCAGGAAACATAGGGTTGAGGAATATACCTGCTTTTCCCAATTTGCAAAAATTGTTACTAAAGAGGAGCAGACTGACTTGCCCAAAAGTACCAACTTGTATTCCAATCCAAAGGCCTCTTCCTCTTAGTTGTAACCAGAAAGCCAATGCGGTAGCAACGGGGATTCCACAAAGATAAAATGCTCCAAGGTTTACCCAAGCCCCTATATGCTGCCACCCAGTTCCTCTAACAATACCTGATTCATCCATTCACAAAACATATTACATTAGATTGAAACACAAAGGAACTCAAGTGCTTATTGGTAGCGCCAGAAAGTTAAGGCAAACAACCTGAAAGGACCCCGTACATACTGTCCAGTATAACAGACAGGCAAAGTAGAGGGACCATGGTTGTGATGTAATCGATGACTTCCTTCTCGTCGCTAAAAGTGTAACCAAATGCTTTCCGGCAGGCAAAAAGGATCGTTATTATTATACTTGCATTTAAGACTGCAAGAAACATCGCAGCAAAAGTAGCTATACGAGCACCTTGTGGGTTACTAGCTCCCAGTTCATTTGAAACTCTAGTACTGTACAATACCCACCGGAAAGAAAAAAGACAAGGTATTGCTTATCGGAGATGATTTTATGCAAATTTAACTAAAACGGGGTTGGAAATACGCAAATACGTATAATTTGATGAAACATAAGAGTGTGAACATACCTTACTGCAGCACCAAACCCACTCGGCATTGCATAGATTGTTTTCGTCGCCAAGATACTGTCCACAAGAATCAATTAGAATAATCACAAATTAGCTTCTTTTTTTTTGGGCATAGTTCTTAGCATGTCGCAGAAAATTTACCATGCAGACAGAACTGAAGTTTCAAGCGCCGGATTTGGTAAAAGTCCAGACAGCACAATAACCAGGTCAAATGCCCACCACTGAAGGCTACAGTCATGAGCAAAAAAAAAGGAAGAGATGAAGTTTGAGATTAAATGATGTAAGAAATTAGAATACAGGGACAAACTGGCTACCATATCATTACTGCAGAAGGGATGGCAAATCGAAGGAACTCTCCGATTCTATGCAATAGCTCCTTCGAAATTGGAACTCGAGTTTTTGAACAGGCAGGGGAAAACTTCATGTATAACCAAAGAAAAATCACATTGAACCAGTAGGAAACGCCGATTGCTAATGATCCTCCAAGGTGATCCAATCCAGACTTGAATATTAGAACCCAGCAGAGAGGAATATGGAATAAAAGAGTGGTGAAGGAGCTTATGACCATAGGCATTAATAAACTCTGAGTTTGGAAGTACCGAACGAGTGGTTGAAGAGTTGCATAAGCAAATAGAGCTGGAATAAGCCAGATTATGAACTTGCCGGCTTCATGAGAAATCACAGGGTCTTGACCGGTGAAAATCAGTATCTCCTCCATATAAATCCATATCAAAGATAAAGGAAGACAAACCAAGTTGAGAGAAAATATCGCAGTGTAAGTTTCAAGTCCAAGTTTCTGATATTGTTCTGCTCCATATGCTTGCCCACACAGAGTTTCCAGTGCACTTGCCACTCCTGTCTGTTCAAACAGCAAGTTACAAATCAAATTAGTTTTTCGAGACAGATTATTTCTATGCTAAAATTTATGTGGCTATGCCAGTTGGTCATGGCAGTTTGTACCCGAGTTCAAATCACATCTCAATAGATGTAGTAGCTTAGAATATCACATTGTGAAAAGATATGGACTTTTGATTCATAAAAAAGAACAGATGTTTCATGCATTCTATACATGGTAAGGTTAGTTGGGATTTCTACCAACAGAAACCAAACAAAAGATGAAGAAGAAGATGGAAGGAAGATAGAGACTTACAAAAAGACTGAACCCGGTGATGCCGGCAAGGGAGAAAGCAATGGAGGAGCTAGAGAGAGCAAGTTCACCCAGGTGACCAACCATCGTCACTGAAATGAACCGCAGCATGAAGTGGGAAAGAACCACAGCGACCATTGGTCCTGCAATGCATCCCAACCTCTTCACTTCTTCGAAAAAAGAACCCCATGTCAGACAACAACTACTACTACTACTACTTGAATTTCTACTACTTCTTCTTTGTTGCTCTCTACTGTAATCTGACAATAGCAAGCTCTCTTCCATGGCTGTGTCTTTTGCTGTGGAACTCAATCGCCGCGGCCGCCTTTGCAAAGAGTGGTTGTATACAGCCAATATGACAGCAAGAGAACCAAACCAGTTATGTAGCATCATTATTTGCATAGAGTGGTAGTTTACATATTTTCTCATGATTGTGTGCAGATTTTTTTAATATTATACAAAAATGGAGCAATTATTTGCTTTCTTTATTTGCTAGGCTACAAAAAAAGAGCCAATGTGACAGCAAGAAAAACAAAGCAAATATTATAGGGCTGATTTGAAATGAATAAAAAAATAAAAATCACGTTGTACACGTTAATTTTCGAAATAGGGGTTGAGAAAGAAGTAATCTTTGTATCGGATGTGTGAATAAATTGCATAACTCAGCTGAGTTTTTGTCAACTTTACACATCTTATCATGATAAATTTGCTGATTCAGAACTCAGCTGTTCTTTCTTGCCGGATATTGCAGTACACTTTCCGGAGACATTCTGATACAGACGTTGAGCAGGAACTGCAATGCAAGCTATCAGTAGATTCAGGACACCATGTTGCATTCAAGAACGTCTATCTCACTTGATCGTAGTCAAGACCGAATACCACAAGTCTATATGTATGAATCATATTCGAATATGTTATTACAAATTTTTTTAGTGCCAGAAGAACAGATACAGCTAATACTTTCTTCTTATTCAAGCGACAGAGAAAATTGCGCTCATCAAAACTCATTACTCTCTGCCTTGAAACACAAGTCTTTAACTTGTGGGGAGCTTCCCTCAAATATCCTCTCCCTTGCCTTAGTTGCCTGAAACATCAAAATCCTTTCAGCAACGTATATCGTTGCGTCTATAGATGGCTACTACCATTAAGGAAATACCAAAGCCGTTGAGAGTTTGAAGAAAAAGAACACATCTTGGGACAGTTTAAGAAAATTAGACTTGTAGTCATAAGATTTGAAATGTACTTCATCTCCCTGCCAAATTCTTTCCAACCAAACAGAAAACAGTGGAATAGTAGATCAACATTATCAAGAAAGTTAGGGTTGATGAATATACCTGCTTTTCCCAATTTGTACCAATTGTTACAAAAGAGAGCATAAAGGTTTGCACAAAAGCACCAACTTGTATTCCAATCCAAAGGCCCCTTCCTCTCAGCTGTACCCAGAAAGCCAATGTGGCTGCAACTGGAATCCCACA
>JAOTRO020000007.1:2541086-2551502 GCA_028566515.2 Pyracantha coccinea | reverse complement strand
AAATCCTTTGAAATTTGTGCAAAGTTTTGCTATGGAATGACTGTTACTCTCAACGCTTACAATGTTGTGGCTGCTCGATGTGCCGCTGAGTATCTGGAAATGACTGAGGGTGTTGATCACAGTAACCTAATATACAAAATTGAGGTGTTCCTTAACTCAAGCATCTTCTGTAGCTGGAAAGATTCCATTATTGTGCTACAAACCACTAAACCTCTTCTGTCGTGGTCTGAAGATCTGAAGATTGTTGGAAGATGCATAGACTCAATTGCTTCTAAAACATCTGTAGACCCTGCCAACATCACTTGGTCCTACACATATAACAGAAAATTAGCAGAGCCTGATAAAATTATTGAAGAAGGGATGATTTATCGAGACAAATTTGAAAAAGTTCCAAGGGATTGGTGGGTTGAAGACATATGTGAGCTGGATATTGATCTCTACAAACGAGTTATTATTGCTGTGAAATCGAAGGGAAGAATGGATGGCACTGTTATTGGGGAGGCTCTGAAGACTTATGCAGTTAGATGGTTGCCAGATTCTGTTGATGCACTGGTTTCGGATGAACATGCCTTGAGGAACAAATCTCTGGTAGAAACAATTATTTGCTTATTGCCGTCTGACAAAGGTATGGGTTGTTCATCCAGTTTCTTGCTGAAACTTTTGAAAGTTTCTATTTTGGTTGGAGCAGATGAGTCGTTGAGGGAGGAGTTGGTGAAGAGGATCAGTTTGAAGTTGCATGAAGCTCGTGTAGGTGACTTATTGATCCCCGCACGATCTCCTCAAATTACTATATATGACGTTGAGTTGGTTCAGTCTGTTGTGAGTCTGTATGTGATGCATGAAAAGTATAAGTGGGATTTGGATGTTGTCGAGAAGAATGAAATGGGGACTGATACTTTTATATTAAGGCATGGATCGTTGTTGGGTGTTGGTAGACTGGTGGATGGGTATCTTGCGGAAATTGCACATGACCCAAATCTTAACCTTGGTAGTTTCGTAGAGTTGTCACAATCAGTTCCCGAGTCAGCAAGGCCAATTCACGATGGGTTGTACAAAGCCATTGACATCTACCTGAAGGTATGCGTTTAAGCCATGTCCACATGTTTATTTATTCTCCGTCATGCTTTTTGTTTCGCACTAGAGGTTGCAGGCAGCTCTGATCTATTTGGATGTACCTTTTTTCTTTCAAACCTTAGCTGACCATTAGATCTGAAAGTGAAACTATTTGATGCCAAAAAACTTTCTTGTCACTACAAGCATTGTAAACACTTTTGGATCTAACTTTGTTCTGTTTCATCAGGATGTGAATAAGATATTATTCAAATTATGTATGTTTAAAACTGTGCAATGTTCTATGCCTAATAAGTACTATAAATGAGGAATGCGATCATGTGAGTCCCTGCTATTTATTTTGTCTTTGTATATATTAAATTGTAATGACAGACTTGAATGCAACCAGATTGGTCGATTTCTGGGTAACATATACAGCCCTTCAGATTTGTGAATTATTTGCATGAATACTGATTAGCCCGCGTGTCCAGGAGCACCCTAATTTGACAAAGGCTGAAAGGAAAAGAATATGTACATTGATGGATGTCAAGAAACTTACAATGGAGGCATCGATGGCTGCTGCACAGAACGAGCAGCTCCCACTCCGAGTCGTTGTTCAAGTTCTTTTCTTTGAGCAGGTAAGATCTGCAGCTAGTGTTCGAGCCCTTAACAACCATCCCAGTGACACTTCACTTTCCACAACAAATTTGGACGAGGAATGCGACAAAACAGCAGAAGAAAACAGCAAGCCGTTGGGAAAACAGATGAGCCAAATGAAGGTAACTGAAGAGTTCCAGAAGGACGCAAAACTGGGAAAGAAGAACAGCAAAAACAGCCGAAGTGGTGCACAATTGCTTCCATCTAGGTCGAGGAGAATCTTTGATAAATTGTGGTCTGTGGGGAAGGGGCACGTAGAGAACAAGAGCTCCGAGACATCGGGGAGTTCTCACAGTCCTACTTCGAATGTTCCTGGCGAGACATCCGGGAGTTCTCATAGTCCAACTTCGAATGTTCCTGGCGATTCAAAGTCCGTTTCATCTTCAAGACACAGGAGGTATTCCATCTCCTAAACGGGAATTTCAGGGCTGACCGGAATTGAACGAGTTCAGAAAATTCCACTGCAAGTGTACAAAGGAGTAGGATTTGTTGTAGCTGATGATCATATTGTCCTTCAATCTATCAAGCATGTATTATCTCAAATGGAGTTTACTATAGTTAAAATGTAATCAGTTTATCTGAGTGCCTTGTCTGACATCTTTTGGTTCCACTTGAAAATTGGTCTGTGTTTCTGGTTCAGTGCTTGTTCTTTTGGAGTTGGAAGATCTCAGATCAGTTATTTCTTTCATTGTCTTCAAATTGAATTTCAGGTATATGAAAAGTTCATCGATTAGTTATTGGTCTACTGATATTCTTCTTTCTTACCTCAAAAAGAGGTATCAATTCGGATCCTTATTTTAGATTGACTATTTAAAAAATAAGACAAGAATTAAACTACATTATTGTTATTGTTAGATGATTGAGCCCATCTTCTCCTCTTAGTGTGGATAATATCGTTTGTTCAAATAAAAAGTAGATGTCTTGCTAGATGGTTGTTGAGCAAAATGAATTCCATGGAGTTTGATGGGGGTGTAATTGATGATTTCAAGTAAAATTTTAATCTAATTTTCTCGAAATCTCATACATTATAAAATACATTAAAATTTCTAGATTTTCTTGAATTTTTAAAATCATAATTGAATACACCTAATTTTTAAGATAAACTCCTGATTGAATATATTTTGAATTTTCAAGAATCACCTAAAATACTAATTGAATACTTTAAATTTATTAAAAGAATTAAAATTTGTCAAAATCCTAACTGAATACTTTCGTTAAGTTAGCTGATTTCAAACACATCACATCCAAACTCTTAATTATTGAATTTGAAGCTATATAATCATTTAAAATACAAATCCCTTCCGTTAGATTATTTACACAATTTTAACTAATGAAACTACAATTCACTTGAAATGCCAAATATATATACTCTTGGTCAGGTTGGTTAGCAAAGTTCGAATACAGGATACCATTAAAACGAACACTTTTAACTGCTAATGCTACAAATCCGCTTGACCTACAAATCCATTTTACCCACAAATTCCTTGACAATTGGCAACAAGTCTAGTAAGAGAATATTCCTGTTAATCAAATATATTCCTCGTATGTCAAATATATTACGAAAAGGATGATCTTGTAATTTCAAACTTTGCTAGTATAGGAAAAATTAAGAAAAACTAACGAAAAGTTAAAAAAAAAAAAATTGAAATCTTTTTTAAAAATATAATAAATAATGACAGTTAAAAGTAAAAATATGATTTTTTTTTAAATTTAATAAATAATAACAGTTAAAATAAAAATATGATTTTTCTTAAAATATAAACTAGGTAAACGTTCGATAATCTTTCAAGTTCGAGTCTTTGACTTTCTGTTCTCTTCCCCATTGGATCACCTCGTCAACTCAATGATTACCCAATAATCCGTGAAACGATAGCCACAGATTTAACCGAATCAAAAGATGAGAGTCGATCGCAGTCACAGAAGAATCACCGCCGCCGCCGTGATTGCACTTGTCTTGTTACTCAGTCTCTCTCTGCTACCCGCCACTGAATCTTCATCCCAATGCAAATCGTGGCTCGTCCAATCCATCCCCACCGACATGCCGGCTCTCCGCCGCGTCCCCGGCGTCCTCTCCACCGGTAAACATTTATTTACCGCTCAAAATTCAAAACCAAGGAACATGGACGGACCCAGAAAATTTTTTGAGTGGGGCAACTTCGAAAGATGAAATTAAATTAAAATTTGGATACAATTCTATTGACTTATTTTCCAACAGCATGATATGATTTTGGCTGGAGATTTTTCATGGGAAAAAGAGTTTAGTGGGGCATATGCTGCTTCCGTCCATGCCCGGGAAGCAAAATCTTCACTTTTTCATTTATTTATATTTTAAAATGTTTTGTGATTGTAATTTGTGCAGCGGATGTGTTGGAATGGCTGGCGAAGAACTCGACGGAGAGACTGGACGTAATTGCTCAGTACTGGCAGCTAATTGCGCAGCCTGAAGATCCTCGTTCCGGGGATTTCGGGTACTCGAAAGAGGATTTGCAGAGGTTTGGAGCTCAGGAAGGTGCTTCTGTTTATGGCGCCATAGACGATGCTGCTAATCGCAATGTTTCCATCAGGTATGTACACCTTTGCACTTGGCAAAATAAGCAGCTTATTTGAAAAATGCTTCTATGGAAAGCACGTATGTTCATAGAAGCTTTTATTAGAAGCTGCTTGTATTTTTTAATAAAATATAAGTGCTGGCCCCGCTGGGGAATCACCTTTAACTTTTTTCTGACAAACATGTTAGAAGAACTTTTGGAAAAGCACTGTTGACGTTGCATTTGAAATCGCTTATTAGAAAGAACTGTGGCCCATAAACGTTTTTATTGGAAGTTTGACGAAGTTTTTAGTGTTTCTTGAAAAAGTACTTGTGAGTGCTTTCTAGAGAAGTACATAGCACTTCCAAGAGCGTGCTTTATAGCCCAGAATCACTTTTTATACCAAGCATTTTCAGATGCGCTTTTGGTTGGCTAAAAACGTTTTTAGGCATTCTAAAGATTTTCATAGCACAGTTTTAAAGAGAGAATGTGTTCTACTTATTTAAAAGTGATTATATTGTTTGCGTTACTGATGAAGTTTTAGCCTTGCAGGCTACTGTCCCACTCAGGTGTGTATCCCGACTACACCACAGAGCCATCCAACCTTGCTTCAGGAAGGCCAAATGTAAAGAATGTGACTTTGTTGTTTAGTAAATGGTGGGGATCCGGCATAGTCCATGCCAAAGTCTGGATATCAGATCGCCGAGACGTGTATATTGGATCCGCAAACAATGACTGGAAATCTCTCACACAAGTAATTGTGAAACTTTGCTGCTTCTGCAGATTTGTCCTGTTACTTTGTATAGGGTACTGTTTTGGCTTATAACGTCTTACTACTGAATGTTTGCAGGTGAAGGAACTTGGAATTTATCTCGTTGGTTGTCCGAAAATAGCAAGAAAGGTTGAGACCTACTTTGAAAACCTATGGACGCTTGCATCTCTTGATCCTACAACTCATACGACAACTGTATCAGATAAGCAATGGCAGGTCGACAGACAAGTTCCTTGCTGGTCACACTTCTTGGATTCTAAAGCACAGTGTAGGTATGAAACGAAGCTCATTTCTAGTTTACGTTGCTGGGTATACATATTGAGATCTTTGCATCAAGTGTCTGGATATTCATACCATGACCTGGTTCTGATCATTTATGCATCTAGGGCACTGTATGCTTTGCGTTTCAAGTATGATAATCTGGAAGTTGATCAATTTGTTGTTTTCGTCATTTAAAAGCAATTATCAATTCATGGTTAGCTCGTATAACAAGAGTGTCCTAACAAAATATATGGTTACGGGGTTCCTACGGTCCCTTTCAGTTAACTTTAGTTAACACTTGTATAGTTATGTCACTGCAGTTCACCTCTTCCTCGATCTGTGGAGACACACCATGTAGCAGGATACCCTATACTGAACGATCCCTACATGTTCAAATTGCCACTGCAGACTCCTGGGTACAATGATTCAAGCTTGCAGCCTCAGTTCACCTATCTCTCTTTTGCTCCTCCAGAGGTAACCAGACAATATCTACCATTTTCGTTTCTCAAATTTTCTATTTCGTCATCATGTCTTCATTTTTTTACCTTGACGAAAATTGTCATCTGCAGTTGACATTTGGTAGGTACCAGGCTGATGAACAGGCTTGGATAGAGACTATTCATTCTGTAGGAAGTGGAGGAACGGTTCGGATTAGTACCATGGACTGGCTTGGTCAGTCCCAGTATACGAACCCAACGGTTTACTGGTCATCCCTCTCCTCTGCAATATCTGAGGTACCTTCCACTGTCATTACTTCTGCTCTTGCACTCATGCTTCTCCGAATTCTTAAAACAAGGATAGCGATTTTCACTCTCATTTTCTCTTCTGCACTCGTCTCTTCCTTCTCGTTTTATTATTCAATCTTAAGACTAGAAAGAACGAGGGAGAAGTGCTGGAGAGAAAAGCGGAGCGTGACAATCACTTCTCAGAGAACACTTACAAAATGCTTAAATTGTAATCGATAGGTTATCTTCTCAAAGAAAGCAACAGTGAAAATATTAGTAGCATACTGGGCACATTTTATCAACGGCACAGACCAGTACCTAAAATATCTTCTCTACTCCAACATCCTTTGCTCTTCGCGTACGTATAACCATTGCTCTGGGAAAGTTGAGATCAAATACTATGTAGTCCCGGGTTTCAACTTGACCGGGCCTGCCACCGCCAATGGTACTGAAACCGGAAACATATACCCCGGTTACACCAGGGTCAACCATGGAAAGTATGCAGTCAGCGACGTTCGAGCTCACATAGGCACGAGCAATCTCATTTGGGATTACTTTTATACAACAGCTGGTGTCAGCTTTGGTACATACAACCCTGCCATTGTTTCTCAGCTTCAAGATGTTTTCGACGCCGACTGGGATTCCCCCTATGCCGTGCCAGTTGAAGAGCTGGGAGAAGGTAGGGCTTGTCCAAGTTGATGAGCACTTCAATTTTTTACTATGCCATGAAGATAGAATGTACATGAAAGAGCTGAAATGTACATTGCTTTCGACTTCTTTTTTATTCGACAAGACGGGATTCTAAACTACTGAAATTTACATTGCTTTTGGATTTGGATACAATTGGAAATTGTAATTTAGTTGCTTAGCAAGCTCGTGGTGAAATAAACTGGATGTTCTTTGTAATTTTATCTGAATAAAGTCATTCTTTAAGTCTTATTTGCCGAAATGATAATGTTTTTTAGTATGTTGTCGATATCTAATCGATTTTCTTCTCAGCATGTCGTTGATATTTAATTTTGATCCATTAATCAATTGATGTTTGGTTTATGATCATTTTACTCAATTTTTCTATTTTACGGGTTAAGAGAAATTATTAGTCTCTGAGGAAGTGCGTGAGTCAGAGAGGAAAAGCTCTCTCTCTCCTCACAGCCTTTTCTGCTCAGCCAAGCTGTGCCCAATACGACGACGTCCAAGACCTGGTCTCTCTCTCTCTCTCTCATCATTTCATTTCCACAGAAGCACAATTCCATGGTTAGTGTCGTTTCTGTTTCTTAAGTTTTGTTGCTTCCTAAGAGTTTTTGTTATGATGGTGTTGCTTATTTCGGATAAATTTTGAAGCTTTTGATGTTTTTGCTCTTGGGTTTTATAGGCAGCTCGACTGAAGAGACTCTATGAATCATGGGAGGATAACCCGGATATTGGATTTGTCTTGATGAAGGTAGTATGTTGTTCCCTTGCGGGACACGGTTTTCGGGTTTAAGGCATCGTGCTTTTTTCATTTGTCGGATTATTTAACATCTTGCAATGTGCTGAGAATACTAATTTTGAAAGAATACTTGATGCTTTGCCTTTTGAAGGGTAGCGGGAGGGCCTTCTGCTCTGGCCAGATGCTGTTAGCCTCTATCAACTGGTTAACGAAGGTAACTCAATCTTTTGTTTTGTTTACGTCTCTACATCTCGTGTAGTTCAGGGTATCAACTCAAGATTGATTGTTTTCTAGTTTCATTGACATAATGAGAACAAATTCTTCAATACTGTATTTTTAGTATACAGAATGACGTATTTTAAAATTCGATCATAAACGTTCAACGGATTTGGGAATGTCATTTCTGCTTTCTGGTACTGAACCTTTTCTTCACTGCTTATTTCTTGCTTGTTTTTTGGGCTGATTTGGGATGCATCACTGTGATTAAACCCTTTTTTTTGTGGTGCTTTCTGTTTGGAGCGTAGTTCTCTTTCTGGTCTTAAGTGTTTGATACTTACATGGCATTGTTGGTTTTATCAAATGCATTAACTATGTGCAGGGGATGTTGATGAATGTAAGAAGTATTTTGAGACATTGTATAAGTTTGTATATATTCAAGGAACGTACCTGAAGCCTCATGTGAGTGTTGAGCTTTTCTAAACCAGTGTGCTTTGTACTATACTAGCAGTGCATCAGTGTCGTGTAATCGTATTACAGAATTTACAACCTGAGTTGTAGGCTTGTAGCACACCAAAGTTAAACATATGGTATGCATAGAAATGTCCTTTTCAGGTTCCTATCAATACTTACATTACATGTCACTTTTGATAATCACTTGATCATATTTGTGCAGGTAGCTATCATGGATGGTATCACCATGGGAGCTGGGGCTGGAATTGCAATCCCAGGAATGTTTCGGGTGGTGACTGATAAAACTGTATGTGCTGCTGCTTACTTTGCGAATCAGTTTTACTAGATGTTGGTGTTGTGGTTTTCGTTGAAGGCTGAATTATTTTATATATTCATGAAGAAGATTTTAGCGAAACCATGTATTGTGTGACGCCTATTCTGTTTCTGATTGGATCACATCACCTCTTAGGTGTTGTGATTTGAAGTTTTAACATTAAACTTTGTTGAAGATATTAACATGGGGGAGGAGGAGATGGTTAATTGGTTCACATATACTTGACAGTTTAAACTGCTGAACATCCTAAGTGCAAGTTTTACAATGCATACATAGTGCAACGTTAAATGCGGTTTGTTTAAACTGCACTTTATTCTTCTGTTTCCTTGTTTCAAGATTTCATCATTAATCTGCATCTGACAGTCACCAAAACTCTTACTGCCAGAGACTTGCTATGGTTGAAGAACGCCTTGGAAATTTAGTTACAGATGAACCTTGTGTAATAGAAACAGCTCTTGAACAATATGGTGACCTTGTTTATCTAGATAGGAGGAGTATACTTACGGTTTATGTAGATAGGCAGCTGCTGACTCTTATGATGAATGGTGCAAAACAGTCCTCAAGAAAATAAAAGAAGCCTCCCCTTTGAGTTTGATAGTTTCTTTACGATTGGTGAGTTAGCAGGTTATGGAGTTGGACCTGTATTGATTTTATACTCTATGCCTGACTTTCATTCGTGCATCCAGATACGTGAGGGCAGATTTCAATCTCTTAATCAGTGTCTGGCTCGTGAATGTCGTATATCTCTTGCTGCAATTTCCAACCGGGTCTCTAGTGATTTCTCTGAGGTATGTGATTCTCAAAGTTCAATGGAGTGGACCTCTTCTTTCGTTTTTTGGTTAACAATGGAGTGAACGTCTTTTTATCTGCTATTACATTGCCCCGTTTGTATCTATCTACAGGGCGTTCGAGCAAGATTGGTAGACAAGGACTTTGCACCCAAGGTACCTAGTTTACTTCTAGTCGGAGAAAATTACAACCTTTTTGAAATTTTTTTCTTCCCTCAAGCTGCGATCATATAATTGATTTTCATCCAATTCCGCAGTGGAACCCTCCTAGTTTCAAAGATGTGTCCAAAGACATGGTTGATTGCTATTTCTCGCCACTTCCCGAAGTTGAGCCGGAGCTGAAGCTGCCGACAGCTACGCGAGAGCCATTTATGCCGGAGACGGATTCACCCAAAAAATGATACGGAACTTAATGCAAACGCTTGTTTCGTCGAGAGTACTTAAAGAGTTTGTTTGTAATATTGTATCATCTGAAAGTAGAGGCCACCATGAACTTGTCGTTCTGTGGTTTTTGCCTTTTTGATTCACATCCAGATGAGATATATATTTACCACTTGTTGTTTTTCTTCTCAAGAAGTTATGCATAAAGTCCCCTTCCATTGAGTGATTCTTCAAATAATCTTATTTGAAGAACACTTCGAGGATTACTTCCGACTTCAAACCGATCATACTTGCAAGAAATTAAATAAATCTAAAACCATTAAGGCATCCAATTGTAATGATAAGAACAAACGAATACAATCATTCAAAGAAACTAAAATAACCATCATTTGATTCAACGATTTAATTTTCGATTTTGGTGATTTTTTGTAAAAATGATTTTTGGGACCTAAAGAATAAGTTTGGATTGTTCAAATACAAATGTAAAGTGATCCATCAAATTCATGGGGCGGAAGATTTGAATCTGAATGCAAGATGGCGAGCACATTATCCTTGTCAAGTGGACTAACCCACATTTTCAGATTCTCTAAAGAGACCATTAGAATTTCAGATGTCCTAATAACAAGTTGTAGCAACAAAATATACAAAAGCTGCCTTAAAAAAAATAGTAGGCATGCCTTAAAAAAAAAAAAATTTCACTGTCAGATTTACCTGCCTCATAGAAACAACAGCAAAGTTCTTTCCGTCATCATTAGAAGAAAGCACAACCTTCTGAACCATTCCCCTTTCGGTGTGCTTCAGTTTGATGCTATGATCAGCTCC
>JAOTRO020000007.1:2450314-2461485 GCA_028566515.2 Pyracantha coccinea | reverse complement strand
AAGAAGATTTTCAAAAAAATATGATTCTTTATATATTTTTTATCATTTTATATTTTTTTACATTATATTTTATAATATTAATATAAAAATTAACGTTAAATTATGAGATAATAATGAATTCATAAGAGTCTCACTTAAAAAAAGCCACATTTAACTTCTTCTTTTTGTGAGACATATCTATGAAACCTGCAGCTATAATAAAAGCCAAATTTAATGCAAGTCTTTATAAATATATTATGTATATATGCAAACCAGTTGAAATTAGACCCAATACCTCACTAACAAATTAGATTATTGGATATCGTGCAAGCCACGTGTATGTTATGAGCCACGTGTTCAATTTCTTGCATGTTTTTGTCGAGACACGCTCTTTTTGCTGAGGATATTTGGGAAGTTATGTATTGTACAGATTGCTCAAGGGAGAGATCCTTATTTTTCTAAAAAATTAGAGACATACTTCCCACCGTTAGATTTAATTTTAATGAAATTATGTGGCCTGTGTTTTAATCCTAACCACACAATTTCATTAAAATCAATCTAACGGTGGGAAGCGTGTCCCTATTTTTTTTGAAAAAAATGAGGATCTCTTCCCTTAAGCAATCTGATGTATTGCATTCTTTTTCGTATGAAGGCCAGTATATATACAAGCTAATTACAAGAGAACAAGAAATTGGGAACTTTAACGAAAAACTTCCGATACTGTTCACTTTAACGAAAAACCATATTTTTACACTAAAAAGTTAATCATGGTACTATTTGTTTTACCTTTTATTTTATCCTTATCGTTAATACTCAAAGTTTTCAAACCATTTTCATTATAAAAAAAATCAAAGCCTAAACGTAAGAAGAGGTGCGGAAAATTTAAAATAAATATAAAAAAAAAAGTCAAAAAACACTCTCCGGGAAAAATGCTTGCTACGGGCCAGTGAGTACCAAAGATAATGGGCTTGAATCGTACCCAGTCCATTAACAGGCCCAAAAATCTCAGCCCAATCTTTCAACGCTGGCTAGAAGTATTTGGGCCGCAACGTGGTTTTACACGATACGTCCACTAACAAGCTTCCACGTCATTCAAAGGTCCACGTGTGAACCTCCCATTTGCTGAATACATGTCACAGTAGCAGCGCCCGCCGTACAGAAAAACAGACACATTTACTAAATCACAGACGGCGGGAGAGGGAGAGAGAGAGAGAGAGATCGAAACCCCGAAATCCCAAAATTCGCATTTTCCGAATCCGTAAATCGCAAATCAAGAATTCGAATTCCCTTTTCAGGGAAGTCTCACGGTGGCGTCTTCGGGCTCGCCGAGTTTGACGCGAAGAAAACCCTCCAATTCTTCCACGCCGTCGTCGTCCGCCGAGCCGCGTCGGGTCGTGGGGCGAGTCATCATACCCAGCCGGGCTTCGGAGCCTGACTTCCCCTTCTGGCAACAGAACTGGTTCATAGGATTACTCTTCGTTATGGCGATCGGCTTCTTCTGCGTAGCTGTGTTCCTCATCTACAACCTCGATCTCGACACTGGCTACGCAGCCACCGCTTCCACCGCCTCCACCGCCTCCACCGCCGAGGGCGTTGAGGTTCGTCTCGGCCGCCCATTTCCGGTTAGATTTTTTTTTATTTGTTTTGTTTGGAGATTTTGATAATATGAAATGGGATCTGGGCAGGTCACGTACGGCACCGTGTTGAAGCTGAGGCACGAGAAGACCAAGTTTCGCTTGCATTCACACGACGTGCCGTATGGCTCTGGTAGCGGTCAGCAGTCTGTCACTGGTTTTCCCAATGTCGACGACGCTAATAGCTACTGGGTATGTCGATGTCTTCTCTCTCTCGCAGTCTCTGTGTCTTTGGTGGTGTTTTTTTTGCAGATATTGAACTGGGTTTTTTGCAGATTGTTAAACCTGAGCTGGAAACATTTGCCAAGCAAGGCGATAGCATTCCAAGCGGGACAATCATCAGGTTGCAGCACATGAAGACTAGGAAATGGCTGCACAGCCATTTGCATGCATCCCCCATTACTGGCAACCAAGAGGTTTGGAAAATCTTTCTTTTTCTTACCAAATTTTGTGTGGGGTTGTGTTTGCGGTTACTTTTTTACTTTTAACTATGAATTGGGACGCGTCGACTGGCATAAAGTTTGTGTCTTGATTTGTCTATGGAGGTTTTGAGTATCATTTGTAGACTGTTTAATCTCTTTCCGTCCGAGTATAGACGAGGTTGGGATTGTTAGTAGGTTTAGTGACTTGTATAAGTTAATGTGGGTGTAGGTGAGCTGCTTCGGGGGAGAAAATGAATCTGATACCGGTGATCACTGGAGGTGAGTGGCAAATTGATATGTTCGTAAAAAGTTTGCCTGTCTTGGTCATCACTCATCAGTGTTTCTGATGCATTGTGTTGGTATGGTATTTTGTAGGCTTACAATTGAAGGGAGTGGGAAGACCTGGAAGCAAGATCAAAGGGTTCGACTTCAGCATGTTGACACAGGTGCTTATCTACACAGTCATGACAAGAAGTACACCCGCATAGCTGGGGGACAGCAGGAGGTGAGATAACTTAAACTCAACCACATATCTACGAAAATGAGAATGAAATTACAAATTTGTTGTTAACTTGTTTCGCTTTTTTCATTTGTATATTGAGGCTGAATTGTTGATAATGGTGCTGATTACTAATTATGCCCTAAACTCGATAGTTAGATGTCCCGATGAGGATTAACTTATGGTTGATAATGAAAACTTCTGGTGGTATTTTGTAATCATCACCGCAGCAACTGTACCAAGTTCTGTAGTTTAATGGAATATGAATCTGGGTCTCAACTTGCATAAACGAACGTGTCACTGATCTTCTTGAAAGTCGCTAGTGACAATCTTTCTGGATGTTAAGCTGTGGAAGAAAAAACATTTTAAATACAATTGTCATATCTATGGCAGTTGTAGACGATTTTATTCGTGTTGTCTGGAAATGTGTCGGCTGAACTTTATGCCTTGATTTATTATTAAAGTTGTGCTAATACAATCCATTTGCCATGATGCAGGTTTGTGGTGTGAAAGATAAACGCGCTGACAATGTTTGGTTGGCATCAGAAGGCGTGTACCTTCCAGTCACCGAAACTAAGTAGAAGTTGGGTCATTTAGGACGAATAACTCTATGAAAACAGGTATACGGGTTTTCGAATTTTTGGTAGCTGGTACCTGGTCCCATAACAGTTGTAGTAGGATGTTCTAATGAAGAAAAGTCTGTTTTGAGATTTACCATCTGTTACCTTGTATCGTTAATACTGTTTTACTCGTAAATCCCTGTATTTGTGTTATACTGCTTTAGTAATCAAATAATTCGAGCTGTTCTTTGCGTTGTTCCAACTGTGCTGCAAAATTAGCAGAACATTAGTCTTCTTTTTTTTTTTTGGGTACTTTTTTTCCCCATTATACTAGAAATTTAAAGAACATGAAGCAATGCATGGGGAGAAAAGAAGAGTACGAAAATCACTACCTTGATTGATCACTCATTGTATTTATCAAAGATTGTAAGTGTTTTCTGGTAAAGTACTAGGTAGGTGTTTAAAGCACTAAAAACTGGTTTCTGCTTTTATAATTCACAAGGCGTTTAGTTTTTCTGCTAAATGTTCTTATAACGTTGTTGGCAATCTGAAAGCGTTTTTAGTGAAGCGACGCGTCAATACGGTGACTTTGGACAAGTGCTACCGTCTCAGGGTGCATAGTTTGATTGAAGAAAAAGCCTCTAAAAACCCTTTGTCCTCCCTTTTTACAACTTATAGATTCCCCCAGTTTATGAACTTTCCCAACCAAGTCAAGTTACAAAAACATCCACGGAAAGAGGAAAAAAGCTTATGCATCAAGTAACCTCAGGAGTTACCTACTTGTTGTAAAGCCATCCATCGCTCTCATCGCCACCGTCCTTTTCCATGTGTAGGGCTGACGTTTTACATGTGCTGGTGGTCCTCGCTCACTTCTTTAACATGAACGATGGTAACAGCTGGGAGGGAGGGTGACCCGAACATGTGGCCTTTACGAGTGAATGTTTCTAACCAACCGAGTTATAAAGTTACATGATCATCCTGTCGTAGTCATAGAATGGAAAAACATGACGTGACATGAGAAAATTTAGATAGAGGTGATATAGATTATTTGTATTTTGGTCTCACTAGATTTGCTACTGAGAAAAACTTTGAGTTAGCTTCTTAATCACTTAATTGTAGGACACCTTCCACAAAAAATATAAACCACGTGTGTTTTGGCCCTGCCGATCCCACACCAAAATAAAAGCTGAACGAACCCTGCGGCTCTATCGAAGTTTTCGACAAACGATGGAATTAACATCGAACTAGAAGTGTACTCATTGGAAGGGAAAATGATGGTGGATAGTGACTAAAACTACTCCCTCCACCACTTACACATTCAAAAGAGATTTCCCAACTAAAATATTGGCCCATTATTGGGCATATTAAAAAGTTTAGCTTTGGATTATCTATTTGGATCAAATTTTGTAAACTATATGACGTGGTTGTTAACGATTGAATTATCATTTAGGTGTTGATTAACGTTTTTATTTTCCATTGGTGACACATCATATGGTTTTCAAATTTCGTATAAAAATCATTACACTAAAATTTGATTAGTTGGGTGGTTGAAATTAAATGTTGAAAATTCCCCGCATTTGAAAGAAGAATGGGTCCCTTCACGGCTCCACGTAGGGGTTTAATTTTTTACCAAATTACTATACTAATTAAATTACTAACCGTATCATACCAAATTTTTATTGTAATTTTGCAACAATTTGTAGTGACATAGTTTTTGTACCAAACTATACATTTTCAGTATCGTAATGGTATCCAAAACCATCAACGCTAGTATACCATATGTAACCAATATTATATAATTACATTATGTATAAATTTATATATATTGTAATTAATATTAGTTGGAAATTGTTATTGGCATTCCAAAAATCTCATTTTGCACTCTAAACTTTCTATAATTGGAAGGAAAAAAAACACTAATAAAGAGTGTAAAATGAAATTTTTTTAGTGCTAATAACAGTTTCCTATTAATTAAATTTTATCTAAAATGTAATTTCCATAAAGATGAAAGATGAATATTTTATTTCATGACACTTTTAGGCTACACAATATGAGCTAAAATAATAAAAAAAATTGAGAAAAAAATTGTTTTGGGACTTCAATTTGACTTTAAAAATAATTAGATTATGGCCAAATAAATTGTCCAATAATAAAATGACAAATCATTATCATATTATATCAACCGAATTATTTGGCATACCGAAAATCCATATACCATTTTGTGCCCTTATGTGATCGATATGTGTTGGTTGGCACGGGATTCTCTACAAATCATTTCAACTTTGTATTCGACTTTTGTTACGGGGGGTGATGCTTGTTGTAGATTGAGAAGGTTATAACCCAAAAATCAATTGCACTTATCATAGGAGGATGCAACTTACACACCTTAAATACCAATTAATTAATGGGAACTTTAACGAAAAACTTCCGATACTGTTTATTTTAACGAAAAATCATATTTTTACACTAAAAAGTCATTCATGGTACTATTCACTTTACCCTTTATTTTGTCATTGTTGTTAAAATTCAAAGTTTCAAACCATTTTCATTAATTTTCCTTCAATTAATAGCAAAACCCTATATTTAGATCAGTTCCTGTGAGAGAGGATCCTCGCCAGATCCTCTTTGTAAGGATTCCGGAAATACTCTAATTACATCTGTTCATCGTATATCGTGCTGTCAATTTTTGTCAGGTACTATATATATTTAATTTAAATAAATAATAATAATTTCTGACCGTACGATATACGATAAATGAATATGATTGAAAGGTCTTTAGAATTCTCACAAAGATCCTCCTGAAGTTCCTGTGAACTTGTTTTGGTAAATAAATGGTACTTATTGCCCAGAAACGTAATGGCATTTAAAATCTTGACCTACCTTCACCGGAAAGCACCTTCATGCATTTGCAGTTTGTGTGTTCATTTATAAACAATTCAAATCAGGCTACTGGTCAATCCAGAAGCTGCAGAGGCCCTAGTGCTCAACCTACCCACTTCTACATTAATAAATACATTTGCACTAAGGAAGTATTAGTGGACTGCGAGCGATGGATTGTCTCGATGGTTATGGTCTTCTTCTTCAAACTTGCCTTCTGTTTCTTAACATGAATTCGAAGTAGAATATCGTTTATACTTAAAAAACTAAATATATACATGCGCGTTTTAGTCCAACTATACAATATTATGTGTGCGTTTTTTGTTGCACCATGCATAGTTCTCTCTGTTGATATAACGTTTTTAAATTGGAAATGTCACGTACACATAGAGCTGAAGCGTGTTTCACGTAAGTTGCTTTCACGGGTTTTTAATTGATTTAGAAAAATACTCTGCGGATAAAAGTAAATCATAAAATCAAATTTATTGCATCTTTCGACTAATGGGCCAACCAAATTATTGCACATTTACAAAGGACACTGGTTAAAAATGGAAAGTTACTCAAGGACATAGCAAAAGATACCGAGGTGAATTCCCAAAAAAAATATAAATTGACAAGAATTACAAAAGGCTCGTCACCCCACCGTCAAAGAGATTTTTTAGTATACCGAAAAATACGGATGCATACGTTATATGTTATTATACAAGTAGAGAAGTATTTGCAAAAAAAAAAATTATCACCAATTTTATAATAACATATTGAATACTGTCTCGTGTTTTGAACACCTTAAAAAATCTCTCCACCGCCATGAAAATTATGTGAAAAAAATACTTAACTCCTTACATGTAAGTCAATTGAGCACGAAAACTCCATGGTTTCCGTTAACGACGAACAGCTATCGATCACGTTCTTCTCTTTAGATCTGTAAATAAATTGTTAAATAGAAAAATCAGTAAACAAGGTCAAAGCATACATAATTAAGAAGGTAATTAATAGAGTATTAAGCTAATGAGAGAAGGGAAGGAGATGCTTAACATTAATAATCCACATTATCCTTACTGCAAATTATGTAATAAATTCATTTTTTTCAGACCTAAATTACAAAAAACAACAAGGGAAAGATTCCCAGATGCTCAAAGAAAGGTCCTGAATAGTCACTATCATATGCATTAGAAATGGCCGACAACACTTCCATCAGTAATTCACTTAAGATTAGACCTCGCGGACCGAGAAATTCGAAACATTTAATTTCAATATTAGACTCTTATTAGCTCATTTTACTGACCAACTTTACAAAATTAAAAACTTGAACGGTCCGATCTCTTTTTCTCTCTTGAATGAATGGTCAGAATCTTTCTGTCTCCAGATCTAGAAATTTTGAATGGATCTCATTGTGAAATTAGCAAATTTTAATTTTGGGAATTTTAACGATAAACTTTCGGTACTGTTCATTTTAACGAAAAATCATATTTTTATATTAAAAAATCAATCCTGATATTATTCACTTTACCATTTATTTTATCATTTTCGTTAAAACTAAAAAAATTTCAAACATTTTTCATTAATTTCTCTTTCAATTTTTGGATGGGGCCAAAGGGCGGGACAAAACTGTAGTCTGTGAGTTGAAAACTGACCCCATGATTGCGGGGACGCTCAGAGAAAAATGTTTTATGACCAAATCACCCCTTGTTTTTTTCTCATTTTCCGTTCTTTGCCACTGAGAAAAATCTCTATTGAAAGTGATCGCATCATCTTACGGGAAAAACTTGAGTCAAATCCCATGATTTCTTGCTACATCAACCTTTCGCTGACAAAGATATCGATACAATATTGGTAGTTGTATAATTGAAGTATCGACAATATCGACACTATGGAGGACAAGTTGATGGTAGATAACGTGTCAATGCACGTTTTTTATGACTGATATTGAATTATCGGACCAATTAACTTATTAGACAAACTTACCGAAGTTTATTTTACACGGATTATAATTACAATCACTATATAGATTTGAACAAATACATATACACTAACAAAAGCTACAACAGACCAGAAGTTGGAATTGAAGTAGGAACACAAGACTACTAACTTCACAAATTCTTCACTTTCAATCTCTAGATCTTCATTGGCAGCTCTAATTCCCTCAAAACGGCAAGCTCTTCGAAGTTGAACTCGAGGTGAGCGACTTGAAATGATCTGACGGGACGAAATCTTGCGGCAAATTCGCCCGCTTCACGATCCTTCTCATGTTGTTTTGCAAACTCTGTTGGATTAATTGCTTCACGGCTTTCTTCTCCTCGCTCATCGTGTCCTCCTCGTCCTCCATACACTCCTTGGAACCCACATTCGGGTTTGAAGAAGACGATGAAGACCCACAAATGGGAGCGGAGACCGCTGCCCCCATACTCCTCCCGCTGAAGCTCTGCGAAACCTGCTTTCCTTTATCTACTCTCAAACACTCCAAGATCCTTGAGGCTCTCTTTTGCGCCAATGTACTCCCCAAAAGCGTCAATTCGAGCAATGCCGAAACCATTCCTGCCTCGATCATGGCTTGCCTATCTGCAAACGCCTTGTGCGCCATTACCATCAGAATGTACGATGCCTTCTCTTGGCACCCCGGCGAGTCATTCCAATTCAACGCATCAACCAATATTGGAAATGCATCCTTCACGCTGCTAATTGCCTTTCGACCTTCTGGGACAGACACCACGTTGCTTAGAATTGCAAGGATTCTTTCGCTCACTTCCATGTCTCCAAGCGTATTCAAGAAAAACGGGATCAAATCTGTTTCCAATATGAACGAAATATTGGATGGGAAGATTGAAAGATTATACAGCGCTCTCAAGGCGTCTTGCTTGGCTTGGCAGCTGCTTGCATTGTCCGAATTCTTGAGGGTTTTAACCAAGAAGGGTATGGCGCCCGAAGCTCCAATGATCAATTTGTTTGAGTCCAACGCGCTTAAGCCGAGGAAATTCGCAATTATAGCTTCTGAAACTGGTGGGTCTGGAGGATTTGGGGATTCAATTAGCTTCAGCATATTGTGCACTGCCCCTGCTTGGAGAATAGCAGCCTTGTTCCTGAAGAAAAAGGGTGGTCCAAAAAAGCATTGATAAACTTACAAGTTACAACATCAGAAAAAGAAAAAAAATGAATGAAACAATTCAAACAATGTGTCAGTAAACGCGATTCAGATGCGAAAATAACCAAAAAAGTAGAAAATTTAGGAGTGCTTTAAAAAGTTAGACTCGTTTGAAAGTGCTTTTATAATAACTAAAAAAACTTTTGTTGAAAATATTTTTGAACCACTTCTTAGTAAAAATGCCAATGAATTTTGAAAAATGACATGAGATGAAGCACACTTCAAATACTTTTGAAACCAATAAACATTTTTTCTGAAAGCATTTTAGGTCAATTAAAAGAACTTTTAAACGAGCCGTAAAAGTGCTTTATTACAACCAGAAGCACGTCTATTCACGTTTGATAGAAATGAAGAGAGTAATCAAGTCACTGAAGCCAATGGTTGTGATAATAAGAAAAGCATAAAACGGTTATGAGTCAGGGAAGCAGCTAAGTGATTCTTCAAAAGCACTGAAGCACTTGGATTTCAGCTCTAAAAATTACTATGTTTTCATAGATAAGCACTCCCCCAACAGAAGCGCTTATGCAGAAAGCAGTTCATCATTTCACAAATCTGCAAATACTATCAACAGCTACAGGATAAGAACAATTCAGAATAATTATTAAATAATTTCGTTTAAGAAACAAAAACAGGTGAAAATTTACTGAACAGTGAAAATGACGGAGAATAAAACTTGATGACGTGAAAATGACGGAGAATGAAACTTGATGACGTGAAAATGACGGAACATAAACACGAATTAAACAAAAGTAATTAATCTTGATTAATTAGCTGATTGAACCAGAAATTGCATGCACGAAGAACAGTCAGAGAGAGAAATTAAGATGATTAATTAACAAAAAAAAAACAAAATTAGATCAAAATTAATCCAATTAATCCTGTTTGTTTTAACTCACACGTCGTTGCCGATCCCGAGATTGAGCAGAGCGTAGAGCGACGCGATCTGGGAAACGGCGTCGTCGGAGTCGAGCAAGGCGACGAGCGGAGGAATGACGCCAAGCATCGCTAGCGTGGCTCTGGCTTCCGAGTCTTCCTTGGCGAGCAATCTAACCTTGCTCGCCGCCTCTTTCCTCTTCGCCGAGTCGTCTTCCGCCTGCAGGTCCTTCGCCACGCGCTTCAGCTCCTCCAGCGCCTCCACCTTCTTCTTCGTCGCGGCGTCGTTTTCCGCTTCCGAAAGCTCCGCGAGATTCAGAAGATCCGAGAGCTTCTTGGACTTCACTTTCGGCTTCACAGCCTTCTCCGCCTCTTTAACATTCGTCTGCGACTGCGCCGTCTTCGTTTCGGTTGTGATTGATCTGATGGTGGTGACTCCCGTGGCCGGAGGAGTCGGGGGACTGATCGGAGCGGCGTCGTTATCATCGTCGCGATGGCGGTAACGGGAGCTGCCGCAGCTGACGGCGTCGAAGATTTTCCGACGGAATGAGGCGCCGGAGAATGACGACCAGAGCCAGAAATGGCCGGAGGAGTTGGTGTTGGGGCGGTCTAGGACGACGGATCCGACGTCGTTTCGGTGACACTTGGCCATTACTCTTCGATTCTTCCCTGCTTCTTCTCGAGTGTGGAGGAAGGAACTACATTGCACGAAAAACCCAGCGAAATGCGAGGGAGAGAGAGAGAGCGAATCAATCAGATGAAGAGGGACTCTGCTTCTTTTGTAAAACAATAATAACCAAAAGTAAAACAACAAATAATATATAATATTAGATAAAAAATAAATAATAAAATAAGAACAATATTGGGCTAATCAAAGATGAGTAAGAACTCCTACTCAAAACTCTTAGTAGTTTAATCATAAAATTTTGTGCTTATGATCAGAACCGTTCATATTATGAATCACACTGTAAATATCGTCTCTGCAAAAAATAAATTAAAACTAAGTTCGTTTAGTTAATCTATTGTAGCAAATACATGGACGTTTCGTAATGCTTTTATCAATTCCGTTCATCTGTTTTTAAATAGTTTGATGACTAAACGACATTAGTTTTAATTGATTTTTTGCAGATGCGATCTTTATAAGGTGATTTATAATATAAACGGTTCTGATTATAAACACAAAGTTCT
>JAOTRO020000007.1:2363596-2374910 GCA_028566515.2 Pyracantha coccinea | reverse complement strand
GGGAAAAAAATTAAATTAAAGAGAAAAAAAAAATCTCAAAATCCAACTCAAATGAACAACAAAAAGCCCAAAAAAAGTTGTAGCGACTGAGTGATTTTTCCGGCAGAAGAACATCGTTGTCGATAATCGTGAGAGAAAGATGGAAGGTTGGAGGGCAAGAAAAATCACCGTCTTGGAGACAGAGAATACATACTTTGTTAGCCTGCAGTTGCACCAACCAAAGGGAGCAAGTTGCCTGGATTTAAGAATCCATCTAACAGATAGTTGTTACCTTGTATGTGCATCTAAAAAAGAGTTTTTTAAATGAGGATTCCCAAAACTAATGTATTGGAATTTGAAAGTTTAACAGGTCATGTTTGGTTTGAACGATTTGAATAATTTGTGCACTCTTCTTATTTTTCACTCAGACATAGCTTAAAGAAAAAATGTATGAAAAAAAAGGAAATTAAACAATAATTTCATTCATTCTTTCTACAGCAAGGTGGAGCAAATAGGTATAGAAAAGTCTACATTTGTATTCGATAACTTAATAAGTATGGACCAAATGGAAACCTATCCCATAAAACTATTCTAACAGTCCATAAGAATTGGACAGTGCTCGTCTAGAGTATATAGTCATGGAGAATTAGAGGATAAATAAAATCGAAAGAGAATGCGAAAATCACTCCCTGTCATTTATAGGGCACGCTTAGAAGTTAGAAGCATCACAATTTTCACCGTAACCCTAAAAACATGTGTAGATTGAAAACAATGCTAATTATTGAACTGCAAATTCGAAATTACAGATAATCGTCTTCCTCCTCGCAAACAATAAAACCAAGACAAACATGCAAAAAAGCACACCAAGATAAGAGGGAGGAATCCGGATCTCACCTCCAAGCTTTGTCGGTCGGATCTAGATCCTCGTCCGGTGAGGGACTTGGTCTGAACACCAAAACAATCAGATCCAATTAGCAAAAATAATAAAAAAGGTATACCCAGATCAAAAAATTTCAGATTACAATAACATATCATGCTTTAAAAAACCAATAAATTCATGAAATTTTTGAAAAATTGAGAACTCTCCCTTCGTCCATTAGAATCCCTGTTCGAAACCCCTCGTACCTTAAAATTTAAAGTTGGAAACTGAAAGAGGAAGGCAAGTTAGGAGCACATTCAATATTTCTTGGCAAATAAACAGGAAGGCGAGGAGCAGAACGAAGCGGAACAAAATCAAACCCAAGCTTCAGAAAACCGATCTGAATTTTGGTATCTAGGTTTTGAAGGGTGCGAAGACAGCTGGAATCAGCCAGATGAAGACAAAAATTAACAGGCCACAGTCGAAATAGAAGCTTGATCAATGATGATTTCTATGGTTTGAAGGCTGTCAACACAGGCGGAATCGGTGGCAAAAACGGATAGCGAGAAAGGGTGAGTTGCAGAACAACAGAACTGAGATGTGTGAGAAACCAGCGGAAACGAACAGAAATATCCAGAAGACACAACCCAAATCGAGGGTGACTCGATGATGGACGCGTGGAGTGAATGAGCAAAACAGTCATTTGACTGCACAAACGTGGAAACAGCCAGAGAGACAGAGGAAAAACAGAGGGGAAAAATGGTCCACACACTGATCATCCACAGTGACCAGCCCTTACGGGTTTTAGTATATATGATATATTAATAACAAAGCCTCACATCATGTACATTAACAGTTAAAACACAAGAAATTAAACCTGCTGCTCATAGTTTATGAACATGTTCTGTTGTATTTAATAGAGAAATCTGGTAGGGATGTACTCCCGTATCCTAACAGGTAGACTATAAAATTCCTCATTTCTAACATCTCCTTTCCTGTTCTGGAATGGACTCCACCATGCAAGTCCTCTGTCATCAACCGCATACTTCGCGTCAAGCATGTTATCCAGCAGCGTCCCCACGATTATCGCCACTGTCGGGCTCGATGAGTAGATGGTGTTCAATATGTCATCAAACTGCAGCCATCAAAATGATGTAGCATTTCAAATAAACGAAACCACCAATAAAAAAAACATGTAAAGAAATCCAAACACCGTATGTAATAATTGGTCTATGTGTAACTTACCCATCCACCGTCTGTTTTAACTGGCCCAACACCAGTCGAGCTGGTGTTCGAGACAAAATATTGAGGTATTGAAATCCCAAGAAACAGGGAAAGACCCAAAACATAGATGTTTCTCAAGGAATTATTATTTGCAAACTGAATGAATGTGATCCCAACAGCAGCTGCAGATAAGAGGAAACAAATGTGAGCCCCTTTTGGTGATTAAATGATCCTAAGAAGATTAGAAATGGTAATAGAATCACTCACCGACAATTCCAAATAAAACACAGTACGTGGCAGCAAATATTGGCAAAGGAATCGATGCAAAGAAAGCGCCAAACTTCCCTGAAAGACGTAAAATTAACACTGTCAAAACACAATGAAGTAACCCCACGGTGTGACATGTCAAACAGAAGGAAAGAACAGACCAAATATAGCGAAGAAGAACATGAAACCAGTTGAAATCTGCACCACTCTCCTGCTCCCTATGTGTGTCAATCCAAGCAGGCCAACATTTTCGCTGCAACACATTTCGGAAAATGAGTGAGTTCCTATTCTTTGTTAGCAAACTTTCTTCTGTTGATGTTCAACATTTTTGGTAGCTAGCAAGACGTTGGACAAATTATTGAAAGGGAATATCAACATATATGTCAAGCAAAAAGGCTTTCTTACACGGATGCAGTGGTACCGACAGCACCACCAAAAATTCCTTCAAGCAGTATGCCAACAACCTGCATTTGAACATATACAGCTACATGTTATTTAACTTTTTAAAATACGTGGTTGCTTCCCGTTCTTTTAAAGCATTCACAGAGATATGGAAAGGACAAGGGAGAGAAGGAGAAAGGAGGGGCATGACAATTTGCACCTGCAGGTCAATAGTCTGGCTCACTACACTTGCAGGAGGGGGTGTAGCACCTGAAAGCCGTGCTGCTGCAAAACGTGATCCAGTTGATTGCAACAAAAAATATTATTTACTGAATCAAAACTACGCACTGAACCAAATTAAAGATCTGAGATACTATATCAGTTATGAAATTGTCAAAAAAGCATAAGCAAAGTTTATAGGATAGATTTTAGACCTCTGCAGATTTAACAATTGCTGCTCCCATCATCCCAAAGACATGGCTGGCTCGGAATATGGGTAAACCCCACCGAAACGGGTATGGGAATCCTTTATTGAAACAACAATAGCAATGTGTAATGAAAAGGATAAGTCTTCTGAAGGATTAACTTTACTACGCAAGAAGAGAGCCTCGATATTTGTACATACTACCTACCAAGGAGCGGATGATATGAGGAAAGAGCGTTCTGTACGGCAACTTTGTTTAGTTTGCTGTTTAGCAGTGTTATAAGCTCCAGCCTCGGTGAGGACAGCAGCAAATGACCATTCAAGCTAAACCCAATGAAGCTGTTGAGGAAGGAAGATACAACAACAGATCCCAGAATCGTTCTCATTGTGACCTCAAATCTCTGCAATCATACACCATTCCTCATCCATGTATTTTTCGTCTCCAAAGTTTATAACTGAAATTTCTTAAAGCAATTTAAGAAGTAAATTCATGTGATTTGTACTCTTTGAATAACGTGTTTCAATACATACTTCATGTTCACTTCTAAAATCCCGATCAGAGTAATCATTGATGATTGACAACACCGGCAGGGTAAAAGCAAATGACGCAGTCATCACCGTTGGAAGCCATGTTCCGAGGAATTTTTCAATCATTTTATTGCTGACATAAACAGAATCGTCTGAATCACGCGAGCTTTATCACCCTGATCAAAGGGAGAACAAATCCCAACATTAACATCACGGGTTCAAAGCTACGTGTGTGATCAGTGATCACTAATCTTAACCGGTATATTATAAACTTTACGATATAGAGGACATAACTTACATGATCCCCACCCATCCGAGGCACGAGGCTCCTTAACTTGGCTCACATCCGCTCTGCGAAAACTTGAGCAACTGAGATAAGCAAATCCCTGTGCCGTGCAAATTTGATATCAAATTTGGTACGCGCAGATGAATAATTACCTAAAAGCGCATCATAAATCAGTAAGATGTGCATGAGAAGTTAAATAATCATTACTAATTTGATGCATATAAAAGAAGAGAATCACCTTTCCAAAGAGATTGATATATGTGCCTACCTCGCGAGTCACCACTTGATCCGCATTGCTCATGTCCTTTGAAGATCATATGAATTCTGAAGAAGAAAAATAAGCAAATTAAGTTTGATGATAGCATTTGTAATTGATACATAGATAAATGAGTAAATAAGATAGATAGAGCTCAATTACATGAGAAGTCAGATGTTGATTTTGATGTTTGGGATGTGAGAAATCTTGGGCCACTCTTCTCCACTGCCTTGTTCACAACGTTTAGAAAGCGTCAAACAATTGTAAATGGTAAGATCCTGCAGTGGAGTGTTGCAAAGGAAGTCTGGCAGCGTTTTTATGTGATGGCAATCACGAATTTCTAAGGAGGAAAGGCATGGCATGATTGAAATTTCAGAATCCTCTTTGTTCCACCCTTCCACGCCTACTTCCCACTCTTCCAACGCTTCCATGTAGGCAATTTCGAGTTCTTTCAACTTTGGGAAAAATGAGTATGATGATGATTTCACTGACGTTTCATCTTGGTCTACTCCCAAAAATTCACCACCAACCTTTTTCACCTTCATCATTAGCACTATAGTCAGTTTTGCAAGGTATGGCAGTCTCCCAAGAGGAGGCAAAAACTTGCATTCACTCCATCCAGATAGAAAGATGATTTTTAAGTTGTGCAAAGACATCATCCAATTGGGGCAGGTGGCGCCTGAATGCACACGAATGCTTAAAGATTCCAGATTTTCGTGCGGTCGTAAGACATTCAGTATTTCAACGGTGCTTGATGTCTGCTTGTATTGGACATAGTAAGAATTAATTCCGAGATGAAAGAGTTGCTTCATGTGCCACAATTGTGCTTTCTCAAGCTCACTCTCATCTTTCACATTCCCCTTTAATATTATGCTGAGACGGTCCTCAAGGTTCAAGCCTCTTAGATCTCGCAGTTGTAATGCTTCTTTGTCCTTATCTTCATCACAAACCACAACACACAGTTCAATTGTTCTCAATTTTTGTAGTCTCCGAATCCCTTTTGGCAAGTACTCCAGCATATCACAGCCAAAAACATAAAGGTGCTTTAAGCTAATCAACCTTCCCATGTTATCTGGTAGTTTTTCAAGTGACCTGCAATAATATAGGCGCAAGGTATACAAATTGTACAACTCACAAATACTGTCCGGCAATATCTTCAAACCATCATTCCTTGACAAATCAATATGCCTCAAATGTATCAATTCACCAATTTCCTTTGGCAGTTCAATTATGCCATTTTTACGCAAATTTAATGTCCTAAGACATTTTAGTTGCAAAATGAAATTTGAGTCTATCGTAGAAATGGCTGAACCATACATCGAGTTTGAGATTCTTGTGAGTGAACGTAAATTTTTGCAATTGTAATATGCATTAGAAGGTGGGAGTGGCTCGCCACTTTTCAACCTTAAGGTCAAATGACGAACCTTTTCTCCCAAAACCTCTACTTCATTGCCAATACCCTCAGCATCCATGATCAAAAATTCGTTCTTGTTGAGAGATTGCACAAAGTCATGAACAATATCATGCATTTTGCAACCTATAACTTTACCACTAACACTATCTTTCACCAAATCTTGGAAAAAAGATCGTGCTACTAAGTTATCAAAAACTGCTTCACCAATTTCTCCCTTATCTTTATTCCCCTTTGAATTAAGATAATCTTGTGCCATCCAAAGATTAATCAAATATTCTCTCTCAAACTCAAAATCTTTAGGAAAACTAGCACAATACAAAAAACAACATTTGATTGATGGAGCCAAATCATAATAACTTAGTAATAACGGTTGGAAAACTTTTTGCTCCACCTCTTCTTGATCCCATATCTTACTGTTCAAAACACCTAACCATTCCCTTCTTGTTCTCTTATTGTGCATGAGACTGCCTAAAGCTTTTGCGGCAAGAGGCAAACCCTTACATTTTTCTACAATTTTCTTACTAATATCTTCAAACGCTTTACACTCACCTACTTCTCTATTAGCAAACACCATGTGATTGAAGATTGATAAACAATATCGTTCACTCAACTCTCCCAAACTAATCATGTCACTTGTTGCTCTCATCATATCAACAACCTCATGCTTTCTTGTGGTCACCAATATTCTACTACCATGAGCACCACTTTGTATTAGTGGTGCCCTTAAACGTTCCCACTTTTCACTATCATGGCTCCACACATCATCTAGGACAAGGAGAAACCTTTTGCCCTCGATAGATCTTGACATGCACTGCAAGACATAGTCCAACTCATTTGAAGTTGGGGCACCATCACCACTTATGGATTTGGCAATCTTAATCTCATCAAAAGGGTCCGAGACACAAACCCACACTCTCTTTTCAAAATGGGATTTAACCTTGGTATTGTTATAAACTAGTTGGGCTAGAGTTGTCTTTCCCATTCCGCCCATTCCTAGAATAGGGATGATAAGGAGCCCCCTCCGATCTTTTCCACCATCACTCAACAATTTTGTTATCAAAATGTCTTTCTCTTTTTCTCGACCAAATACCTCTAACATGACGACGAAGGACGAAGTCTTCTGCCGTTCAGGTAATTGTTGAATGCCTCTTTCTATGTGTTGAAACTCATACCTTTTTCTTTGCTCATCAATCGCACTTAGCCTACCATTCAGATCTTTTATCTTACGCGCAATGTCACGACGGAAAATTACCCTTCTGACTTTGCCAAAACAAAAGCAGCTAGGGGAAACAGAGAGAGTTACCTTCTTCTTCTTGTTGTAAGGATCAAGAGCATTTTCACTTTCCCGTTCTTGCTTCTCAACCTGTTGTCTCAGCATGTCAGTGTTCCACTCGTCCAGCACGTCCACCATCTCGAAGGATATGTCTTTGAGCTGATCCAACCAGATCCTCACGCTGGCCTCCTTCACTTGCCTTTGCTCTGCATCTTCGAGAACAGCTTGAATAGCTTTGAGATTGTCAGCAAATTCTTCAATATCTTTCTTGGCATCCAAAACATGTTTCACCTCTCCGTCCACATATTCATAAGCTGTTGAAGCCAGCCGATCCAGTAGCATGAAAATGATCCCGTCTGCCATTTTTTAAACCTCTCTTCAGAAATCGGTTGACAGTATGATGAACAAGAAATGCAGGATGTTTTGTGGCATTGCCTCTCTTCTATCCAGCTTTATGACGATTCCAATTTCCAAGCCAATCAATTTTATTTTATTTTTTGGTCAGTCAAGTCAAGTATATTGACTGGGAGTTGTGCTGTCCTATTCTCCTATCCATTGACTTGCAAGTCTTTGTTTTGCACAAGGGATCGATATGCATTGCATATTAGGTGAGGCCCGTGAGGGAGCCAATCATCCAAGAAAACAAGAGGGCGTTTTCGTCAAATGAAATATACCAGGATGCACTGTTCTAAAAATTCCAACGCTAGCGCTGCCTAGGCCCCGCTTAGGTGTTAGGCCGCTAGCCACCGCCCCAATTAATGCTTAGACGTTTGAAAATAAAGAAATGGTGCTCAGACTTGCTGAGGCGCCCGCCTAGACCGTCTAGGCACCCGCCTAGCCCGCTCAGACCCACCTAGACACCTGCCTAGGTTGCGACTCACCTAGATAGAAATAGATAACTTTCCTTTTGCATTTTATTGTTTCCAATAAATTGTAAGAGACTTATTGAACACTTGAATAAACACACATTATATGTTTGCTCCCTATGTTTTCATCATGTTCCAATACTTCATAATATATATATATATATATATATGTCATTCTATCTTCTAGTTTATGACAAAATTATGTATATTTTAAGTATAAACAGACACTTATTTACCCGAAATAGAATAGATTTACTTAAATCTGCCTAGTCCGCCTAGGCTCCGCCTAGCCGCCTAGCCGCCTAGGCAGTAGGCCCCATCCCACCGCTCGACTAGCGCCTAACGCCTTTTAAAACCTTGATCTCAACTATGAGTTTTCTTGTGACATGAGTATGAGAACTCCTTGTTGATGACATTCAATGGACTGACTCTGTATTGAGCACCTACGTGCTTGTCTTGGTGTCATTCACACCGATGACTGGAGACCAGTCACTTTCTAAGGAGAAAAGATATAGTATGTACTTGATCTATCCGGATTACCAATGCCTGATTGTCCTATAATCAGAACCGTTTAAAATATGTGTATGAAAGATAAAGGTCTCATGAATCTAACTTTTTTAGATCACATTCTCTTAATTACATATTCCTTGGACTTATCATGTAAGGGTATAACACTTACTGAGACAGCTTTTTAAACAATATTTTTTTGCCCTTGTATTAAACTAGTTTAGTTTAACGTGTGAAATATATATAACGTATCATCTTATGATTGTCTTTAGGGCATTTCCAACATGGGGTGTATTTATAATAATTAGAAAAGTTCTTGCAAGGATAGTAATCCTTGTTAGGCTGGGAGAATCCCAGTGAGAAAGGAGGTTGTTGTCAGGTGGGATATTTTTACTTTTGCTTGATGATTATTTAATTTTAATTTGATATGAGTGATAAATTGTTGGATGTGTGCCCTAAAAGTAATAAAAATTTGATAAACTTAATAAGAGGATATAGTGACTAGTCCAAAATTAATCGCAGGGCAAATGACTGATGTATATTACTATTTGGATTGTGTTTTTGTCCTGTCAATCCCTCCACTTGTTTTTTCATTTAATGGAGATTTTTCACAAATGGAACAAAATGATTGACAGTGGACAAACTCTGAGACCACTTCTATCAAATTTTCAATGTCAGGAACTAAAGTGAGGAGTTATGTCAATCTTAAAGATCATTTTGTCTATAAAACCTAAGAAAATAATGAGATATGGAATGTAAATTTGAGAAAACAAGAACAAGTATTAGAGGCTAAATTCTACATTAATTACAAGAAGAAGTTATTTTGTTAATTATCCATAAGGAGAAAATGTGTGTATAAAATTACTACCTTTTAATTTAACAAAGGCCACCTTCCTCGTTTAATATCCGCTTTAGGAACCACAAACGGCATGTATATGAATGAGGTTGTGCTATTAGTATAATTAAACTACAAAGACCCATAGTTCATGTCGTGTTTTTCGTATTTATGTTATCTTCAATTCCATACCTGATATCTTAATGTGTCGTGTTGTGTAATATCCATTAAAATGAACGGGTAATATGACATGACCCCAAATTGAACCAACGGTCCAACGGGTAATATAATCTAACCCGTTATCCGTTAAAAATATATTTTTTACTTCAATAAATAATCAAATGAAAAATATAATACTAAATTAGCATTTATATACCACATTGTCACATGAATATTACTTTAAATAATAAATGTTTTGTGAAGAATGTAAAAAAATGTAAAATAATAATACACACACACACAAACACTCGTAATGACAAGCTTTACAAGTTTTGTGAGCAGGCCAACTCCGAAATTCGCCACCATAATCCCATAAATTATAGATTTAAATTTAACTGTTGATTGTCGGTTACGTTTATGCTTCATTCTTCTCATCGAATTTCGTTTTATCAGTTTTTTTTTTTTTTGAAAACATGATCTTTTAGCAGATGCAGAAAAATGAACGGTTCAGATCATTAATATCACGTTAAGATTTTTACGGTTAGTGAAAATATTGCTCGGAATTTATAAAGTCTCTATAAACTATATAAAATCAACTGATATTTCAGTTACCATAAACATTGAAACGTGGTACCAACGATTTGAACCGTCATTTTTCTGCATTTGTTAAACGATCATGTTTTTAAAAAAGAAAATCTAAAAAACGAAATCCGGTGAGAAGAGTAGAGCGTATACGGCAATCATCGATTAAATATAAATCTAGGGTTAATAGATTATGGTATCAAAATTCAGAGTTGACCCCTTCACGAAAGTTGTAAAGCTTGTCATTACGAGTAATTGTTTTTTTTTTTATTTACCTTTTTCACACTTCTACATTAATTATTATGAATTTTCATTAATTTTGCATTCAATCAAAAACACTATTCATGAGAGTTTGAAAGGTTTTAAAAGTCTAAACAACGATGTAACCATCATCTAAGCATAAATGATGTAATCACGAATATTTGTATATTCTTTTCACATTTCCACACTTGTGCATTAATTATTATGAATTTTTATTTATGTTGAACTCCCCAGAAACACTATTCATGAGTGTTTGTTAGCTTATAGAATCACACTGTTATACTATGGAACTATTAATGGTTGGATGATAAATACCATGGAACTATTCCATTGTTGAATGATGAAAAGCTTTGACACCCTATTGTTGGGTTTTAAAAATCCAAACGACGATGAAAGTGTAGAGGATACGATCATGAGCATTCACATAATTTTTTTCTATTTTTTATACTAGTAAATTAATTATTAAGATTTTTTAATGTGCTTTTGTATATTTAAGTTGCGTTGATATTTTAAATTTGTTTCGGAATTTTTTAATCTTACTTATGTGATATTAAATACTATAGCTATTCTAGTAACTAGTAAGGTTTTTTTTAGTTGTTAAAAATTATCAAATTAATTTTTTCCTCAACAGGTTACCCACGAGTAAATATGTTAAGAACCCATTATTAACGGGTGACCCAATTAATTAACGTGTTGACACAAACCCCATTATCTAGTGTCGTTTCATGACGTGTTATTGGGTCGTGCAGAAAATTATTAGGTCAAAGTGGAAAGAGAATGACCGTTTAGAGTTTAATGCTTGTTTGAAAGTACTTTTAAGATGACTGAAAGTGTTTTTAAAGAAAATGTTTTTAGATTCCAAAGCAGTTTGAAGTGCTTCCTACAAGAAGCATCCATTATGTGCTTCTTACAAAAAGCACTTTAAGTGGTTTTCATGATTCACTTGCATTTGAACTAACGATTGGTTTTAAAAAAATATTTTCACCAAAAACATTTTCAACAATTTTAAAAGCAATTTCAAATGTGCCCCTATAGTGTAAAATGTGTCACATCACACAAATTTGGTGTTTGTAGCACCACTCTTTTTCTTAACCAAAAGAAAAAGAAAGAATAAATTAAAATATGAGATTGGCTACAATACTTACATGTATTTAGTATAATCATCATTTGACAATCAAATATAATTCATGTGAACATATTTATGAAGGATGAT
>JAOTRO020000007.1:2266218-2277945 GCA_028566515.2 Pyracantha coccinea | reverse complement strand
TCCCATAAAGAAGGCAGCAGTTCTTCTGAAGTCATGTTTTTCTGCAACTTCTTGTACATTGCAGTGATGGACTTGTCAAGCTGTACCAGGAAAATCCATGATAGTGTTAGAAACGAACATTTACAGATGAAAATTTCGCATGGGTAAATCAACTCACCCCGGATAAACTTGATTTTATCACCTTCCGCAGATCCATCTTTGACAACCCTAGCTGGAAGGGGATCTGCAATGAAGGAAACTGATATCAGCCACATAAATCATTATAACAGTTCATTCTCAGGATGGGGCAAAGATACTCTTCATGGAGTATATCAATGTGCAAATCACTGGACACAGTTTCAAATTAACCAGGAGTATGACGTAATTAACAAGGTTTCATTTTTCCCAGTTAGATCAGATATGGATAATTGAGATACCAACACACTAACCTCTTCTGGTGCGATTGTATACATCAAATCCTCTATTCTTCGAGCAAACTGGAAAAGCCGTTCAAATTGCTGCAAAAAGAAAACAAATGAGGGCATATGTAACCAAAAATGTGTCCAAACTGTATGTCAGGCTTAAGCAAGAAATCTATGCTAAAATGGCTGATTCTTCACAGGCTAGATGCCTTGTTGAAAACTTCAGTGTTCCTATGAACATAACTGTTTGCTTTCACCTGGAATATTATGTTTCTTACATGTTCTATATTGTCTGTTTGTTCAAACGCTTTTTGTTTCTACTGTACTGTTAGTTCACCTGGACATGCTTATTCACCCCTCCCTTTTCAATATGAAAAGAGAAATAGCTAAAAGATAGATCTGCCTTTATCCTATTTTTACCATTTATCATATAATATCCTAAAGCTAGATCTGCCCTTGAGAAAACTGCCGTGTCTATATGAACATGATTCTACTAAGGAACCCGGGGTAGGGTGAGAAGAAAAAATTATATACAGCATCGGGATAACTTACATTGTATATGATCATGCTGATATGGCGTGTGCAAGCTTGTTCATAAGCTTCACTTGCCTGGTGATAAAATTTGGCCAAGGTGGGCACAACATTTGCTAGGTCATACAAACTGCAAGCAAACTTCAAAAGTGAAGTCAAACGAAAAAAGAAAGCATTGATCATAGTAGAAAGGAAACAGAAGGATACCTATTCTGAAACGCAGCATAGTTCTCTAATAGAAAAAGATCAGAATACTTTGGATCTGTTTGTGCAATTTTCTCCAAAGTCGCAAACATTATGCTAACCTGTCAAACAATTGATCTAACGTAAGAAGAATGGAGATACATTTCTGGTAAAACATCAGACTGATAGACAATCAAATGTTATCATCATCTATCTTCACACAGCCAAGAGACTGCAAGGTTTAAGAAAAAGAACGTTGCCGTCTGAATTCAAACTTGAGTAATCAAACTGTGATAACTAAATAATAAGCTTTAAAGGCATAGTACATAGGACGAATACTAGCATGGTGTATGAATTATGATTGAATCATAATTTTAAGAAAGCTTCCTCATACAGTTTGAACCACCATAAAATAATTTTCAGAAGAAAAAAAACTCACAAATTTTGTGTACGCTTGATCAACCAAATCCCTAGATTGTCCCTGGATGTACTGCTCCATTCGTGTTGCCAGAGTAGCAAATCTAAGTAGAAGGGAGGTTAAGCAAACATAAGCAACTGCTTTGTTTTACACATATGGTAAATGTGGCCAAGACATGCCAGTTCACCTTGGGATGTATGATAAGACACCTATTTGTCTAACGTTGCGCTCGTTTCTTTCAATCTGGTGGCAAGCTTCATCAACAAACTGCAAGAAGCATACACATTACATGGGTTCAGAATCTTCAGAACATAACCTAAAAAATATATGACCACAATCACTAACACACAAACTTACGCGACTGAACTGCATAGAAACTCTCGACTCCAGATCACCAAGCAAGAGACGTACAAAACCTGCTGCATCAGCTTTTTGACCAGAAAGATAGCGCTCTGTAATCCCATGCATTGATATGCAGCGTAAGGGATCAATCTTGTATGCCCAGTCCACAACGGCATAGAAGTCTTCCTGAAAACCATATTTATTGGCCTCTTTTATTGGTGAAAAACAAGGAACTTTAATGACTACCAAATAGTGCATGCTGCTATGCAACAAGCCATGACCAGAACAGTTGAACTGGTGGTGTGTGCAAATGAAGCCCAAGCAAAAAAATTCACGAGCAGCTGCAAAAAATTAGGCAACAAGTTGTGCACATTACCTGGATTCCATCAAGTAAGTCCTGAAGAGATTCATTTAATGCTGCAAGCTCTCCTGAACTTTTGCCTACAAAATTAGACAATCGTATAAAATGCGAGAGAGAGAAGCAGAAACATCCCATTGCAGACAGTGTAAAATATGATCCAAAGTACATAGGGAATTACAACATAGTAGTGTAAATTACCAGCTTTGCTGTCATTGTCATCAATGTCCATGATTCCCAAATCATCGTCATTGGTGTCATCATATTTATCTCCATTAGCAGTACCCCCTGGAGGAACAAGTGCCGGAACTTCAAAGCACATAAAGTGCGCAAAGAAAGAACTCTGCAATTGAGCCATTGCAAAATAGACATTTAACACGGAGATACGCATTATGTAAATATGTGTTATGTAGATCAAAGAAACTATTATATAACTCCATTTTAACCTCATCTACAAGGAGCGGGATAAAAATTGTAAGCATCTTGGAATAAGCTTCAGAAACAGTAGAAGTGTCTGCAGCATTCACATTTTGACCAGACCCAGTAGAAGCTTCAAGCCAGACGGTTGGATTTCTTGATGCCTTTGTACTAGCACGAAGCTCACTTGCAAATTCACGAGCCTGTAGATATCAAATTATATACTCACACTTTCAAAATGATCAAACTACTTAACTGTCTGATGATTACAAAAGTTTATTTCGAGAGCAAGAATTATTTGATTAGGTTATTGATGCAATGTTGAATCAAATCACCACCATTTTAGTTTAAATTATTACAAGTTTATTCTACATTGAACGACCAAACTATATCACAATCTTATCAGAAAGTCTGGTGATCAGATGGAAAACCAAAATCTGGTTGCTCATGAGAAGGTTCTTCATATAAGACAAAATTAAAGATAACTGATAAAAGCAGCAACCAAATAATACATTTCTAACACATATATATGTTAGAATAGAATACAAGGTTGTGATTCTCACCTCGCGACGAAGAAGCAAGTTGAGGGAGCTACAATATGCTTTCCTCAAAGCGCCCATGCAATTTTTATCAAGACTCTGAAAATGCAAAGCGGGGAGAATAAGCTTAGGAAAAAACACAGTGGTACATATGCACAAGTAGAAACAACAAAAATCCTAACAGTTAATGCAATTAAGCTAAAATTTGACCTTCAAATGTTGCAGAAGGCGAGCGTACGTTCTGCATTTGTACCGTAGATCAGCATGATCAGGCCTTTTCAGCTGCCCCCGCTATTTAAAACAAGCACAATAGTGAGCATTAAGACTTGTACACCGGAAATGAACAATTTTGATTATATTTATAAAAGCCCAAGTGCCATAAGTCCACCTGAGAAAAGTAGCTCTTGTCACTTATCATAAAATCCACCAAACTAGCAAAGTAATTTCGCAAGAACTCAGAAGCTCTTCTGACAAATGTAGATTTCAATTTTTCAAGTTCTGCTCGCTTCTCCTTAACCTTTAAGAATTTCAATTACAACTATAAACACAATGGGGTTTCCAATATCAAAAATCAAAACAGCTATCAATCTAGCACCTCAGTAACGAAAGGGAACTCTAAAGTTCATACATCTGGCCACAAATTGTTGAAAAAAAAAAATGAAACACATGTGAAGTGCAGAATGCATACAGCTCGCATATTTGCATAGATGGGATCCAAGTTTGGTACTTCAAGACTGCGTAAAGCACCAGCCAACCACTCACACGCTTCTATGTTTTGAAGCATACGTGCTTCATCGAATGAACCTCCTGTCAAGCATGCTGCATACTACACAAATGAAATGCCATTAGAAAGACAGTAGGCCAAAACAAGTTGCTAAAGTTAAAACTAACCAGTTATCTCTCACAGCTAAACATGATGGAAAACATACCTGAGAAGGAACACGCAAACCTAGAAGAAGCTTATCGAGTTCATATATGAGTGCCCTATTATTTACAGATTGCATCTCCAACTTGTTATTGCGGGTTTCTATCTGGACATTGCAACATAAAAAAGTTAACAAGCATTCACATAAAAAACATTTATACATCCAGCACTAGTATCATAAAACTATGTTATGACATGGCATACAGAACAACCATTTATTAGTCAGAACCCTGAGGAAATTGAAACGAACACAGAACTAGCATCAATATACTTTTAATCAGCAAGACTAAACAAAATACCATCAGAAAGTTTCTTGGGAAAAAAAAAAGTATAAGGGGGTAAAGGAAACTAAAATCAACCACAGAAATTATCGTTAATATTTTTAAATACAATGCCATAAACAAGCAAATGGAAGCTTTGACTAGATGTACATGGCTAAATTCGTCGACTTAGACAGTATGTTTGTTCCATTATTCATAAGAATAAGATGAAAAAATTATTCAAAAATAAAAAGAAAATTTTCCCCTGAACTGCATTGGAAATAATACTGTAGTCCATAAAAGAGGAAAATCTAAAAATTTAAAGGTAGCTAGAGTCCCTACCGATTCAATGTCTTCTCTCATGTGTCTGAGTTTCACATTAAAGATTCCTAACCATTCGTCCATGTCATCGACACAATTTGTTGCTGCCTCAAGCCCTTGCAATACCTACAAGGCCCATAAATGAATATATAAATAACAACACATATCTTCAAGGAAATAGACAACCACCAATCAATGTCCTAGAAGCAGGTAAAAGTAGCTGGCACAGAAATCTCACATTGACAATGTTAAAGCAATGTATGCAAGTAACTCAAACGGATGAATAAAGTTTCTCAGAGTAAAATAGCAACACGTTTTATGCAAAAGCAAGTTGAAGAGTGTAAACAGGACAAGGTCAGAAGATGAATGAGAGAACATCCAAGCTAAAAATCAATAACTAGCATCCTTAGACCTGTCGAGCGCCATTTATATCATACAGTCGCATGGGTGACAAGACGATAGACCTTGACCGTATTGATATTGAGGGGTACAAAATGAAGATTGAAAATCTTGACTTTGTTTGGGAAGAGTGAAACCAAGCAACAAACAAAGAACATAAAGGACATTAAATTAAAAACCTAAAAAAGAAGAAATGCACAAAACTGAATAGCAATAGTCACCTCGTCTATCAAAGGTTCACTTTCCAAAATGGCATGCACATTTGCTGCTTCCAAAGCCAGAAGCTCTCTCTTCAACCTTTCAGAAAATGCTTCTGCTTCACCAATACCCATGACATAACTGCATAACACACCCACAATCAAAAGAATTCACAACTATATCAAGATATTTCCAATGTAATTCAACTAAGGAGTGACACCCTATAAAGACATGGCATTTGATGCCTGCCATTTGAAAGTTGTCAAACCCAACCAATAGATAACATTCAAAAACAGAAAGTCGTAATCGACAAGGGCGGGACAATTTAGGATTCCCCAGTTGGTCATTGAACTCTTGGCAGGCATCAATGCAGAAGGTATCATGAACTAAGCAGGTACTAAACCAAAGTTTTGTCTATCAGTCTAATTTCTAATCGGGAAATGACATAAGACCTTTGTATCGGGAGACCACCTCAAACAAAGGAAAATATAGTATATAGCTATGTTTTCTGATAAAAGAAATTACAGAAGACCTTCATAACAATCAAATAATTCTACCTTTGCAAACAGGTATCACTTCAATTAAAATCTTATGGTACCAATATCCCCAAAAAGGACAATGAAACAAAGCACAAACATTTTCTTCGTCACATCAGAAATAAGGATATGGTACATACGTTCCCAAAAGTGCCTCCATGTCCTCTTCCTCAGCTTGGGAGACAAGTTCTTTTTCAACAGTTACTTTCAAGTCACTTTCAGTTACTGTTGATGCAGCAGGTCCCTCTTGCTCCTTTCCTTGACTAGTGACTGCCGGTGTATTTTCCTAAATCATTGTTTACAAAAAGTTGGGCAAAAATTAACTGCAAATAATAATTTAACAAACTAACAACTAATAAATAGAGTTTCAGCAGCATGAAGCCAAAACTAGGAGAAGTGTATGTACTAATAATTCTATGTAGTGACATAAAATAAAACAAAAAAAAAAAAAGAAATTCACATTGACAGAAAATTATCATCATAAAGTTGTAACCATGATTAGTGATTCCAAAGGAAGTGAAATCTTCAATTACAAATATCATGCAATCTAATCTGTACATAAAAACCAATAAAGGTGTATAAATTCATCATATGCACCTTAGCCCAAAGAGCCATCTCCACAACATCTATACCAACAACTTTAGGAAGATGACCCAGTGCATCTTTGCATATGTTTAAAATACAAAGTAAAAGCCGGTTCCTACACAGAAAAGAAAAAGAAAACCAATTATCAAAACATTATCAATTTGTTTACTAGAGGATAACATCTAAATAGGTTTATGTTCTCCATGGCATACCTGTCATCAATATTTCGCATGGTCCATTGAGGAGGAGCAACACTTTGACTCCTAAGATTATCAAAACCCTGCAAGAAATTCAGTCAGACTAAAATGGAGGATGGGACTGAAATTTTTCTCAAACATTGTTTCTTGTTTTTCTTAATTGACCGAACCCTATTTCTTTGCACAAATTCCCAGCATATATATAGAGCATAGACACATGGAAGATGGAGCACTACCTACCAGAGTAAAAGTACACCCACTAGGGTCGTTTGTTAAAACCTCCACCTTTGAAAGATGCTTTAGTTTGTATAACTTTGCAGGCTGCAGTAAAAGAAAATTTCTGAGTAATTGCAAATCGTAATCCAAGTCCCTAATTAAGCCCAACTTTACAGCACAAAATAAGACATAGTTGTTAAGGACTTCACCTCAAGGACTCCTCCAGTAGAATATTTTAAGACTCGAAGAAAGGCTTGAGTCCTCTGACCTTTGGTTTTTACTGCACAAACAACAAAGGGTGGTCACCAACACAAATTAAGTACGACTAAGTGCCCATAGTGATCTGCATCTGCCTGAATATTTATACTAGAGTGGGAATTTGTAGTTATGCACACATATACAGGCCATGACCTAAGCTAGGAAAGACGAGTCTTTTAATTTCCCCTCATGTGATATTGAATGGTTGTCACATTTTAGAACAATCAGATAGTGTAGTAAGAGAAGAAAAGTGTAGTAGTATCCACTATCCATTATCCATTGTCCACTATCCATTATCCATTATCATAGTGACACATTAGCGGCAAACTTCGCGTTATTAAAAGTGTAGTAAGAGAAGAAAAAAAATGCAGAGTAACCCGTAGAAAACCTACAAGTCAGCTCACAATTCTCGAATCAACCTCACTGATAAAAATCATTACTGCACCATCTAATGCTCGGCATGCCTTGTACAGTCCTGATTAATGATTCTGCGAGAAGTAACTAAAGCTATCCTCCAACCCTTAAAATATGCAGTAAGACAATGCTTCGAAGTCTTCGTCCGTCAACCCACCGAGCTGATTTGCAACATTATCGTAGTAAAACCTAGTTCTAGCTACATCCTTAAAGTAGATAAATGACTCGGCAAGTTCAAAAATTTATTATCTTCCCTGTAAGATTGACCAATGCATACAATCTTGTGAATAAAACACATCAGTCAAAAGTTATATTTCTTGAAATTGCCCAGTCTAAGCACCCAAATACATTACCATCCATTCAACCCCATTCCAATTATCTTTCGCAATCTGGAGACCCTAAACCCTAGTCTAAGCACCCAAATACATTACCATCCATTCCACCCCATTCCGATTATCTTTCGCAATCTGGAGACATTATAATCAATCCAAAAGAGTGAAATTAAAAGATTCTAACAATTAGACAAGTGAAAACGAAGTCTGCGGTGTGAATCTTTACAAAAGCTCAATTTCCCTTCCAATTTTCGACAGCGCATACAGTTTAATCGATTGAAAGTACAGGGAGGAAAATAGAGTTCAACTGCGTACTGGAAAGTGCGAGAACCCTAGGTTTGGCCATGTCGCGGCCGAGCTTGTGGGTCTTGCCCCAGATCCCACGGCTCTTGGCCACGCGGATGGAGATAACGACGCTCTGCTTGGTGCTTTCGATGGCGGCCTCGCAGGCCCGCCGCAGCTCCTGGTCGTCTGCGCTCGATTTCGCCATCGCCGATGGTGGTGCTGCACTGGGTGGATCTCAATCGGACTCTGCTGCAATCTAATTGTAAAACAAAAGACTGCCGGATAAATACAAATAAAATAAAAATAAGAAGAGAAGGTACGAGACGAAAATGCGAAGGTACAAGTTGGCATTGCGCAACCATTGCCGGGTCAGCTGGGTGTACGGAAGTTTCGAGTTTGGACCAAGAGGACCCGAAACGCGTCGGGTACGGGTCGAACGTCAAAAGGTCATAAAAAGGTCGGCACGTTAAAGCCCTTACATTTTTTTCTTACCAAAAAGCCCTTATATGTATATAAGGACGTTAAAACAAATATATTAAACTCATCGTTCAAGAGATTTCAAACTATTACATTTCACTTATAAATATATAAAAAAATATCACTAAACCATAACCGATGATTATGAGTTTGTCTAGGAGTGCTTTTTAAAATAACTAAATCGTCTTTGGTGAAAATATATTTTTAAAACCAATTTTTTAGTACAAATCTAATGCTTTTTTAAAACCACTTAAATTGAAAATCAATTTCACCATCAGCACTTTTAGCCTTTTTAAAAGTATTTTCAAATGATCCCTAAAAATTTAGTAGAAAACATCCACGTTCGAACCCCTTGCCCACCGATATTCCCCAAAACACTTGAATCGAAAATCAATTTCACCATAAGCGTTTTTAGTCACCCATAACACTTAAATCAAAAATCAATTTTATCATTAACGTTTTTAGTCATTTTAAAAGCATTTTCGAACGATCCCCATAAATTTGATAGAAAACATCCACGTTCGAACCCCTTGCCCACCGATATTCCCCATTTCCTACATATGGGGGAAGTTTTCATTTTTGTCAATTGCTGATATTAATGTTTTGATTCTCATCAACTTATTCTCCCCATCCAAAACTGAATCCCTAACTGCTGCCGCCGTGAGTTGCTAGAAATTATTTGGGCAAACATGTTTGCGCAACTACTGCTTTGGATCAAATTGTTACTGTGGAAAGTAAAGTGTGTACAAGTTCTTGCAAGGCCAAAACAACCGAAACAGAACACTCATCAATCACATCATGTACAAAAACTTGCAAAAGTGAGCATTACAGAAACTAAGAAAACCAGTATTGTTTTTGCTTATGAGCAGCACCAGTTTGCTTCTTCATAGTTGACGTTGATGTTTTCTTCCTCCAAGGCCATCATGCTTTCAGTGGGCCTGGGATGCCAATGCTTTTCTTCCCCCAACGGCCCCAAGACAGAAGATCTAGCTCTCCCTCCGGTTTGCAGAGGATGCTGAAACTGGTTTTCCAGCGCTGAATTTCGACCTACTCAAGACTTCATCACTTCAGCTACTTAAACACGAGAACGCAAAGCTCACAGATTATATCCACGTCCAGAAATCATAAGTGAATGAAAACACCTTGAGTAGGATAATATCCGGCTCGAAAAATGAAGCAGTTCTTAGTCTTGCAGATCACAAACAGATTGCATCATACACAGTACAAGTTACACATCACTTGCTAATGCAACAAAGAGCAATGCAGGGACGCAAGGATTCGAACCTTGATCTTCTCAGGTACACCTTGTAACTATTACAAATTACAAGCTCCGAGTGCTCTACCATTTTGAGCTACATCCCTCTAACCTAACCTAACCTAACATAACAACAAATGCACACAGCAGAGTATAGACAAAAGTAAAGAAACGAATCAAACAATCTGTTACTCAAGTTTTTTCCTTTTTGCATGTTATCCATATTTTGAAGAACACCCAAGAGATAAGAGACAGAACAAATCATGCGGCTAAACCTATTCAGGCAGTACGCGACTTGATGGGTGAAAATCTTCCAAACAACATAAGAGTAGCAATAAGGACCAATATCTAACAACTAATGCAGATCAAATCCAGTTAAAAACAATGTTAAAAACAAACAACAAAATCCAGTTCAAGAGAAATGTAATCAATGGGACCGACAATTAGGACATGAAATAAAACAGAGAGCTTTTGACATAAAATATATCATGTTGTAGCAAAATATCATGCAACAATTAAAACACGAAACAAATATATCATGTTACGTGTGTCGACCTTATTTTAGCTGTATATTCCAATTCAAATCTTTAGACTCCAATTGCAGACACCCATCAATTCACTGTAAATTACTGATGCACTTCATGCGGCTCCTTTGAGAGTCAACCCACAATTAAGAATATTAATCACTTTGATTAGTTAAAATGTTGATCCAGCAACACTATTTTCATCCCTATCTTCACGTTGCACATACAAAATGACAAGACATTTACATTACTTTTTGAAATACAAACTGCACAGCTACAACGTCAACAATAGACCAGATATAAAGCCAAATGAGCATCGGATAGTGATTAAATAAACGATAGAACACTGCACAAACTTCGGATAGTGATTAAATAAACGATAGAACACTGCACAAACTTCGATACAAAGGAAAAGAGGACTTTCGTACCACTTGATTCCATCATCCAACTTTGAATCAAGTAAGACATCACCTAAGTTACATCTGTAGAAAAGAATAAAGACATTACCAATGAAGTACGTACAGGAAACATAAAGACATTACCAATGAAGAACAGGGAAATAATGAACTCTGTAGAAAAGAACCCAACTCCACGACATCTTCAAAGAGCAGTTCCATCAACATGAATATGACACACTGGACTCATTCACGAAAAGAAAAATCCATACTGCATAATCATATCCAGATAGTTCGCATGTTATGAGTTTCTAGCAAGGGCCCTCTGCAGGAATGCATCCACATAGCTGCCAGACGTATGAACTCTTAAAAGATAACAAATAAAACGATAACTTGATACTTAAGATTATTCAGCACAAGACCACTGCAAGAAAACATAGTTGTTGAAACAAAACCAAAACTCACGACAGTTGATGTAACAAAACCAGATTCCATGACTTCGGTCCATGTGTAGTGCCAACTTGAAAATAAAAGCCATGATGCAACAAATTCCATTTTAGAAGCAGTCCATACTCCTCTAGGATCCAATGAAATAAGGCTCCACCCAATCACTGCATGCATTTAGAATCACACCTTACAGCGCTTTAAAGAAAAAACTAATCACAAGAAAAGAAGCATCATACTCCCTCTTGAAATCAAACCACAGAGTGCCCTCCTCTGTAGCTGTGCTTAAAGAAAACTGCATCTGAAATGAAAATGCCGGATCTTATCCAAGGAAAATTCCTTAATTTTAAAGTCGCCAAACTTCAACATCTGTCAAATAGTAGTGAATCCCATCATTCGTACATCAGGCTGCAGTATTTGAACATAAACCAAGCCAAGAAGCGTAAAACCAGTGCCAGAAGACAATGAAGCAAAGAAGCGTAAACCAAAGACAATCTTTCTATGAAAACAGTGAAGG
>JAOTRO020000007.1:2195438-2207483 GCA_028566515.2 Pyracantha coccinea | reverse complement strand
CATTGCTAACCATAAAACCGAGGTTGATTGGATGTACTTGTGGGATCTTGCATTGCGAAAAGGGTCTCTTGGACACATCAAGTATGTGCTCAAGAGCAGCCTGATGAAGCTGCCAGTATTCGGGTGGGGATTTCACATTTTAGAGTTCATTCCCTTGAAGAGGAAGTGGGAAGCTGATGAACCGGTTATGCGGAAAATGCTTTCGTCATTTGCTGATCCTGCAGACCCTCTCTGGCTTGCCATTTTTCCTGAAGGAACTGATTATAAGTACCACCCTTTACCCCTCTTTTTTGTTTTTTTCAATCCATTTGCATGTATATTTTCAGATTATTATGTTGAAGTTATTATATACAAGACTGTTGACCTCCGTCTACATGTATTTCCATATTTGATCAAGGATAGAAGATTCGAAGTAATCTCAATTAAGTTATAGAATTAGTTCGATTAAGAAAATGACGTCTCTCACATAGAATTTATGGTTACAATATTGCCTTAATTTGATGCACTTCTATACAATACATAAGTCTTGGACCCCATTTCTCAAATTTTTTAATATAATGGTTACATCCCACATTGGCATATCTCATATTTTCAACTTGCAATTTTCTATATTGCATGCTAGTGTTTGTGTTTATTCAGTAATACATGAATATACGAAGATATATAGTTCTTCTTTTTGTCTCTATACAGTGAAGAAAAATGCAAAAAGAGTCAGGTATTTGCTGCTGAAAATGGACTTCCTGTACTGTCACATGTGCTCCTTCCAAGAACTAAAGGCTTTTGTGCTTGCTTGGAAGCTCTAAGAAGTTCTTTGGATGCAGGTTTTTTTTACACAAAACTCCACTCTGTGATTTTCCACACAATTTCTTATCGAAACATTTTGAAGATTGTGTGTGCGCATGTTATACTTATATGTTCTCTGATGATCATCTAAATTGTGCTGCAGTTTATGACTTGACTATCACATACAAGAATCAATGCCCTTCGTTTCTAGACAATGCGTTTGGCGTGGATCCATCAGAAGTTCACATACATGTTCGGCGAATTCCTATTGAAGAGATCCCTGCTTCTAATGCCGATGCAGCCTCTTGGTTAACAGAAGCATTCAGGCTCAAGGACAATCTACTGTCCGATTTTGATGATCAAGGCCATTTTCCTAATGAAGGAGGAGAAGAAGAGCTTTCTACATTCAAGTGCTTGGTAAATTTTATCTTGGTAATTGTTTTGACTATCATGCTGATTTACCTAGCCATTTTTTCATCCGTCTGGTTTAAAATATACATCGGTTTATCATGTGGGTACCTTGCCACAGCTACTTATTTTGATTTTCAACCGATGCCAATTTTAGACTTTGTTCTAGCAACATGTGTTTGCAATAGACCAAGAATTGAATAGCAATTAAAGGAGAAATAAAATGTCCAAATACCAATTTTTAAAGTGTTTTTGGAATGTTTATATACATTGTTGCACTCGCACCTGCGTGTGTTTGCCGCCGAATTCCTTATGCCAAAACAGGAGAAGAATTTCAACGAGATACGGACATTCCCCTTGCTGCAGTTCCCTTCGGTCCCTTCCCGGGTTGGGTTAGGGGAACATCCGAGGGATTGCCTTCGCGGACCTACAACTAGGACGTCATTGCAGCGGTTTATTCCCAATTTCGCATCCCAGACAAACTAACCAGTCATTGTCTTGAGACGAGCAATAGATGCGAACTTCATTTTTCTAGGCATTGCAGCATTTAATTTAAAGAGAGCTGCAAGTTTGCCTGGTAGCATGACAGTTTTCCACGTGCTATATATGGCGAGGGGATTCTTCAGTCTATGAAACCACATATATATACTAGTCAATGTTTTTACATGATTTCAAGTGTAAATAGAAAGAACAATGTCACGTTTGAAAGTGTTTTTCTAGAACAAGTAGAAGTGCTTGTGAGATGAGCGCTTTTAACAATATTTGATAGAAAAAGTTAAAAAAAGTTTTTACAATTCTAAACGTAACTTGGATCTTTCTTAAAATTTGTGATGTACCTAATGAACGAGTTTACGAACATAAGTGTTTTTTGAAGAAGTCTTTTCAAGAGATCAAAAAAGAAAGTTGGGGGTTATTTTCAACTTTATGCTCAAAACAAATGAGAGAAACTTGCATGCAACTATCACACTAATTAAGATGACATTTTCCCTCCTATCATGTTCGTTTAGAATGCTGATCGACATTTTGACGTCCTGGGAAAGTCGTTGTCTCTCATTCTAAGAGGTTAGCTGGTAGTTGTAGACATATTAATTGAGTGAAGCGAAGGGTATGAAATTTGTCAACCCGTGTATGTGAGCAGCTTTCTTTGTCCTGGCCAACTTTCTGGTGGATTTCGACTTCTATACTACAAATAAGCCTCACAGTACGTATATCATGCCAAGAAATAGGAAACAATCAAATCCAGACAATGCCAACGATTAAAGGAAAACGCGTTTTGCACGGCTCTGCTGGCAAACAGACGCCGCTACGTACTTGCCTATTTAACACATGCATTTGCGGTCTGCTTGGTTATAGCTTTTCTTAAACGACGCCCCTTTTTTATTTTTTTGGTAAAGGACGCCCCTTTTTGATCTTTATAGTCAAACATGGTTTTCCAATCTTCTTGTTGCTTATAACTTAGTGATGTATGAAGCTTGTTTAAGTGGCCAACCGTTTCAGTCCTTCCTGCCTCTTTTTCTTTACGAATATGCGAACTAAGCTTGTTTAAGTGGCCTTACAGTAAAAAGTCAATTCTGGTACTACTCACTTCACCTTTTATTTTGTCCTTATCGTTAAAACTCAAAGTTTTTAAGCTATTTTCATTAGTTTATTTAGAATAATAAATTTGTGTCACTAAACTCATGTTTGAATCACTATCCTCGTATGTTAGAATAGTTTAAATATAAATCATCTTGTCAAAGAATTATGTCAGTTGCCTTTTTCCAAACGGAAAACAATTGAAGTCCCAAGCCATTCATTTTGTGTTGTCAAACAAGATATTGGGAGGCTAAAATGTATACCACGAAGAAAGTTGATGTTTCATCATAAAATTAATTGGTAAAATGGAGAACAATTCAACTTACTTATAAGCTTCTGCAAGGTTTCTTCTTGCATGATGGGAGACTCTTGAAACTTCACCTCCTTACATGCCCCCTCATGTGACGAATTTTCAATTCAAAGCCTTGAGACAATAAAAATTGGATGATTTGGAGTACGCGTGGCTGTTGGGCTTCACAAGTTAACCAACATGCTCTGATAACATGAAAAAAAATTGAGATTTCACAATAAAATTATTTGGCAATGTGGAGAGTAATAAAAACCTACTTATTAGTCATTGCAATGTTTCTCCTTTCAAGATGTGGGACTCATTAAACTTCACATACTCACACGACCCCTGGCGAGTGACGAATTTCCAAGCCAAACACTTAAACAATAGAAATTGGATGACGTGGAACGCGTATGGTTGTTCAGTTTCACACATTAGCCAATATGCTCTAATACCATGAAGAAAGTTGATGTTCTGATGAAAGACTCTTTAAACTTCACATGATAACATTCGTACAAGGTGAAATCCAAAGTTGATTGTATACACTTTATCCCAAGTTTTTAGAATTTTCTAACATGATTCATTGTATTTATCAAAATGATTAAAATCTAAAGTAAAGATTCCAATATAGCTTATACACCGCAACATATTAAAAATTTTGCAATTTTTTTCCGTAACGTTTAAATGGATGACACGATGTCGCATCAGATTTTACCATTGAAAAACAAAGCAAAGTTAAAGGGTAAACGTAAGATAAGGTAAAGCTGCACACTCAACTGCCATACAATCTACCATGGCCATCAACCAAATCCCACAAACTACTTTCCTAAAATAGAAAAAGTGGTGACAGGGAAAGATTGCCTGCCTTTACTTTGATGACGTGGCAAGCCCCCGTTGGTTCATTACCCAGTAAAAGGCGGTGCTTCCGGCGCATCGGCAAGAGAGGAAGAATTTAAAATACCAAAATTATCCCTGGGCGCAAGTATAAATACCAATCGCCAAGCAGAAGCTTGGAACCGCCAAATCGGATTAAATCGTAATTCCACACTGTCCTCGACTCTATCTTCGTTTTCGGTTATGGCGATTAAGCTCTATCTTCTTCTTTCTCTCTTCTCGTTAGGTACGTACCTAAATCCCTCTTTAAACTAATTAAACATGATTAACTACGCTAATTAATTCAGTAATTAACGTAATCTATACTCGTTTCTGTTTCTGGGTAATATTCCTCTGCTTCTTGATGCAGCTGCAGGCAATGTAGTCCGCGCGACCCAATTCATCCTCCAAAACCGTTGCAGTTACACGGTCTGGCCGGGAACTCTCTCTGGAAACGGCGCTGCAATTCTCGGAGAGGGCGGTTTCGCATTGGCTCCGGGTACATCGGTCCAGTTCACCGCGCCTCCCGGCTGGTCCGGCCGGTTCTGGGCACGAACTGGCTGCACCTTCGACGAAGCGGGAAACGGAAAATGCGTCACTGGCGACTGCGGGTCGCTAAAATGTGCCGGCGGCGGCGCGCCTCCCGTGACGTTGGCGGAGTTCACGATCGGGTCCAACCCGGGGGACAAGGACTTTTATGACGTCAGCCTGGTGGACGGTTACAACGTGGGTATGGGGTTGTGGGCCACCGGCGGAACCGGCGACTGCCAGTACGCGGGGTGCGTGGCGGACTTGAACGGCCGCTGTCCGGCGCAGCTGCGGGTGATGGATGCGGATTCGGGGGCGGTGGTGGCTTGCAGGAGCGCGTGCGCGGCGTTTAACACGCCAGAGTTTTGCTGCACCGGGGAGCACGCGACGCCGCAGACTTGCTCGCCGACGCAGTACTCGGAGATGTTCAAGACGGCGTGCCCCACAGCGTACAGCTACGCCTATGACGATGCTACGAGCACTTGCACCTGTTCCGGGTCGGACTACTTGATCACATTTTGCCCAAGCGGGTCATCATAAACTAATGATCAATTAATTATTAAGTATATTGGTATAAATTATTTTAGATAAGGGAGTGTAGAACCCTTGTGCTTATTGGGTTTAGAATATTAATTGATTAGTGTTGCGTAGCAAATTGATTGTGGTTTAATCAAATTATAGAGTACTTTTATATTATGTTATTTATTCGAGGAACAAGTCTAACGTGTAGTAATGCTCGTCTAATCCTCGATTTCACGAACGATGGGTAGCTTTCTCTATTTATAATCCCGTCTTCATTAATATGACATGGTTTTACTCTAGAAAATCTAATCTGTACGTTTGCTTTGTGGGTTCTTTTTGGTGTAATTAGTTTAAAAAGTTTTGATTAGAGTGGTAGATTAGTTTAATATGAGATTAGCAGGCTCTGAATCTTACAGCTCAAATCTCAAAAAACAGAGGAAGAAGAGATATAGATACGTATATGAATATATTTAAGTGAGCTTCTTTGCGTGTGTTGGTTCCTAACGCGGTGCATGCATGGGAGTGCAATACTACTTAATTTGGAAGACTCTTGGCGCCTCCACCGCCAAAAGATTTTTTTAGTGTGCAGAAAATACAACTTAGTATACCAAGTGTCAAAGTAAAAGTGGTTAAATACTTAAAAAATAAATTTTTCAACCACTTATATTATGACACTTGATGTACCGATGTGTGTTACTGAAACATTTCTCCTGCACCACCAATGAACCAGTATATCTGATGTTGTTGCATTTGCATATCATTATTGTCCGAGACTAAGATGTTGTATGCATCTCAAACAATGAAACTGAAGCTTCTGTCCTTTTGTCACTTTCTTTCTTATTCTACCATGTGACTGACTCCTATTCTGTCTGGATCAACACTGCCAGTTACACCGATACGCTCTATCTCTTGGGGTAATCGGTTTATTTGTAAAATCACAGGCTCAGATCTTGAAACTAGTGATGATAGCGAATGAGAGGGAATTTGTGTGTATTAACGTTCAAACTAGTTTGTGCTTTTCGGATGATGCTAGATAGACCATATATTTGAAGGTTTGAATCCCTTTTTAAATCATTAGATAAGAACCCAACCATCAACCGTCACATCACGTGTTCTACAAAATGTGGTATAAAAACATAATCTCCCTGCATTTTCACGGCTTTTATATGTATATAGACGTTACCTTCGTGTTGTTTCCATATGTGTTGTTTATAATAATATAAACGATGGTTGGTTCATTTCATTTGTAAAGAGAGATTATGCGTTAAGCTCATAGGCCTTTCACATATTTTTATTTATCTTTTTTCCAAGTAATTATATACTAACATTAGAATCTTTTCCGACCATTTTGAGCCATTCTAAAACGAAAACTTGAATGGATCGAGGGAATCAACTACTAGCTGAAAATGATTTTCATGATACGAATACAATAAAACTATTTAAACACACAAAACTAACCGGACTAAAGACACCATCTAATATAGAATCAAATACATGTGATTATATGGACAATGGCGCAACCGACATTGTTAGAGACAATCAACAACGTAGTTAGTTTGAGTTAAAAGGCTCGTTTAGAATGGTTTTTAAAATGATTGAAAATGGTTTCAGAAAAAATATTTTTTACTGCAGAAGTATCTAAAGTGCTTTATACAAGAAACATTTATTATATGCTTCTTCTAAAATGAATTTTAAGTACTTTTTCAAGATTTACGTGCATCTTACTAAAGATTGGACTCAAAAGTATTTTCACCAAAATTATATCTTCAAAACACTTCCAAACAAGCTCAAAATTACTAAAAGACGTAAAATAAAAACACTAAACAAATACAAGGGCTATTTTTTTCCCTTTTCTTTCAAATTTCAAGGCCTTCGGCAAAACCACTGCACAAACAACTCAACAAGCTTCCCGAAGCTTTTTTTTTTCTTCCTTTTTTCTTTCGGAATCCCCTTTGCATTTCATGCATTTCTAAATTTCTCTACAAGCAGGCTTTCATCTTTGAAAGCCACAGCTCACCTCCCGGCCCAACTTCCTTTAAAGATTTATTGGGCCTTGCTGAATGGAACCCTAACATCTAAAAGGCCCAGCATTGAAACGCCACCACCTTCACCTAAAATTAAAACCCTAAAAATAAAATCCCGAAGAAAAAAAAAAAAAAAAAAAAACTAGAACTGCCTATGTTTTTACAGACGTCCCTTTTGAGGAAGTGTTACTTGAAAACCAACCATGTATGCTGCTGATCCACGACGCTCTCATCTCACTAGAGCCTGTGCATTGACCTTGTGCTTCTTCTTTACTACTGAACAGGGTTTGGTCCGAGCAATCGAGCGAAGCCCCACATGCCGAATTGTATGATTGACAGGCCGAATAGCAGACACGGAGTCTGTTGTCCCCGTCCTTGTCGCACTTTTGAATCGATATCTGCATGTGCATGATCGGATTCTTAGTATTTGAGAGAAATGATAAAGGTGGAATGACGGATTGTGGAGTGGGAGGCGACTTACCCAGCAAGCCAGCTGCTTCGCGGTTGTGTCACAGTAGCTGGTTCCGAAGATGCTAAAAAGCTTCCGGGCGCCACCAGGAAACAAACGATGGTAGTTAGGCATGACCACTACATCCTCGAGCTGCTGCAAAATGCTTGGTTCACTGGGTGCACAGTGCTGTCCGGCACCAGAGTTGACGTTTTCCAGGACATCTTTACAAACTTTAAGACTGGATTGGAGCATGGTGCTGTTCTGGCATGAGTAGCCTGCATAGTCAGAGCAGCGGAATTCACAGACTCCATCATCACAAACACCTCCGTGAAGGCTGCATTGCTCATCACAAACCGCTGCCAATACAGGAGCAAACTTATCAGAAAACAGCTAATTGGCAGAATATTAGTAGTCATCGTGAACGCACAGGATGAAAAGGACTCTTTGACACGGTGCAAAGAATTTAGACGGTGGTCTGAAAACCCTTCACCCAGCATCAGTCAAGTGTCTGAAATATGGGTGGTCATTCTCCAGTTGGCTACGTTTGCCATATAGACAAACTGGAAGGGAAAAACAAGAAGAAAAAAAGAGCGTATACCAGTGGAGCAGTCAACGCCTGTGTACCCTTTATTACATTCACACAGCCCGTTAGAAAGGCAGCTTCCACGTCCATTACAGTTGCTCGGGCAGGTGCCTGCAAAAGTCATAATTTCATAAGTGGTTTTACGTAAATGGTACATCATAACTTGGTGTAATTGCATCTTGCGTGCTGATTATAAAGGGTGGAAAAAAGGAATTAGGAGCTCACGTTTACTACAATCAGAACCATGAAACCCTAGAAAACAGTGGCACCTTCCTTCAACACAGTCTCCATTGAAATTGCACGACTTTGGACATTGTCCGTTTGCAGGAACTAGGCCTTTACTGCAGAGTTCATGGTATGCCGGGCATAACAATTCACCTGAAAGAGGAACATTTTCAAGTTTTAATCATGATGACGCCCCCAACAAGACAGAAGGAAAAATGATAGATAAAACAGCATCATTACCATTAAATCCTGGGAACTGAAGGGGTCCACCAGCTTCAGGACATACTTTCCACTCACCATCCACAGCAACCTGAAATTTGCAAGGGAAAAAACATGAAGCAGGTTCAAATATAAAGATGATGCTTGTCTACTTTATGGTTGATAAAGCTACCATGATACCCCATGCGCACCCGATAAACTAGAGCATGAAAAAGAATCATTGGAATAACAAACCTCTAACGAATTATTAACACATCTGTGCTGATAACATCCATTTCCTTGGGTCATCGAACCCCGTACAAACCCTGTACGTACCAATGATGAAGCCATACACCTACAAGTAACAAGATGAATAGTCATTAGCAACATCTTGCTATTTTCAACTGCATCCAGCATCCATAGGAAAGCAATATTAAGGTGTAATTGACTTTAAAATCTCACCTAGAGTTACTTCCTCGTACTTCACCCAACATTTTGTCAGGTGGCCGTGCGCTGTTAGTGTCAGTACATGACCCATCAGAGTAAGCAACGAAATACGTGCAATAATCAGCCAGTGGGGACTGACCACCTGGAAACGTCATAAGACAACAGAATTCACATCAAGCTCCAAACCAAGTATTATGGTTGAAAGATATTATAATATAGCACAAATGATGGAATGATTATACAAAACAGTTCAAAGACAATAATGTAAACTATAAATGCAATAATAATGTAAACTATAAATGCAAAAAACACACCTTTGTTAGCCTGTGGAAAATAGCGTGCCCACTGGGGTAGGTCTCCACTGTAACTTACGATCGGACAGTAACCTTCAGCTTCTCTGTTGTATGTACATCCTGACAATTGGGTTGTGTTGCAATGATATGCCCCCTTCCAGAGATTGCAAGGGGAAGTCACAAATTCAGTTCCTTGGTTGCGGCCCCAATCAAGATTCTCTGCCATACTATAATTGGCCTGGTACCATCCACTATCTTCTAGTAAAGCGAGTGTCATTTTTGAAACCACAGACCTTGTATCCACTGATCCCGTCATAATTTCATTCATTAGAAGTCTTTTCTCCCAGTGTGACCCTAAAAGTATATAGATGTACAATGAGCATTATTAAAATGAGCATTATTAAACATCAAAATGCTATCACAACTTTGTTGTTATCAGTCGGAAAAAAATCTGCTAAAGTTCATTCTATCTATCAACTGTAAGAATTATCTTTCTTCTTGGTATTTTAAACTCCCCTGAATATTATACTTCTAAATATTGTTCCTCATGTCGTATAATCGAGTATCAATAATATTTAACCAAGTACAGTATATTGGTGATATAACCTCTACAACATAGCATACAAACTTTTAAAGTACAGTACCTGATGTGCCGCGTCCTCCACCATCTTCGAGCTCTAAACCAGTGAAATTCTCAGAGAATGCCTGCCAGAAAAACATTCAACCATTTGTGTCTTAAAATAATTTTCTTAGAAAATATATAGTTTTCTTGAGCAGCACAGCAAATCCATGCATAATAAAGAGGGCTGACATTTACCGCATAATGATATCTTGAATGCATGACAACACGTGGAAGCACTACACGAGTAACCAGCCGCCCAAGCTTTTCATCCATAATTTGTTCTGTAACCTGAAAATGGAAAACAGGAAAATTTTTGGGGCCAGAGTGAATTAACTTTCCATAATCAAGCACCAATAAAACATCATATATCTTTCATAATGCATTTCAGACGACAACAAAAGGAAATACTAAAAGCTCAAATAAATACTGAAAGTTCCTACAGGCTCTTATGCAGATCATGATATTTGAAATATCTGACTATCGTCTCTGAAATTGTTGTGACAAGATGCAATGATTATGCTTTTGAAATAAGAAGAAAGAATAAATTTCTCGTACATTGAATACGGTTAGAAGGTAGCATGCAGGTTAAAATTTCACTCAATGGACCATTTACAATATAACGGGGATAACTACTAAAGGCAGAACTCAAATTTTAGTCAAGGAGCGTATCTCAATTCTTGCAATTCCAAAGCACCTAGATGGATACAAATAATAAAGGTCTGAAGAATGGGGACAATGATAAAAGTAGTACTGTATTATTTAAAGGTTCCAAAAGTTAAAACCAAAATACATAGATTTCAAGTGGTTGTAAAGGAAGATTTTGATGCATTAGTAATAGTCTTTACCTGACTACGCCTTCTTTTCCTTTCATCCCTAAAATGAGCAAATGCATGGGGATCAAAACCGAGAACATGCATAACCTGGAAGGATCACGCATTCTAATCAGTAAGAAAGCACATCCCATGTTTTTAAATTTCATTAAAAGCCCACTGACCTCATGTATGAGAGTAGCAGAAAGTAAAGTTTCTGCTTCAGCTGTCAGATGGCGAGGAGCAACATTTACATGTCCTACATCCAAAAAGAAAAAGATACTATCAGTCCTGAGTTCTATTGCAAGAAAGGCACATAAAGATACTATCAGTCCTGAGTTCTATTGCAAGAAAGGCACAACTATGTCAATTGAAAACGATGCTCAATGAATGAATTACCTGCAATTGCACGACCCCATTGATCACGTTCGCAAGCCACTGCCCATGCAAGGGTGTTCCCAGTGGTTGGTCTTGTTGTCACCAGAAGAACCAAGTCTGCTTCAGCAACACCCTCTGAAAAAGATCAACACTATGTGAATAGGATAGTATACTAGTGTGTGAGCACATATCATATCAAGACTTGCCGCTAAATGCAAAACTCAAATGAAGAAATGAGCTTGATACGCAACACCCAATCTGCAAGTAAGATACCTTCAACATATTCACGTGGCAGTTGTACACCTCCATCCTGGCCACATGCTGAATACCCACTCAACCGCAAGTTCCCCCTCACAGGTTCAACAGCTAAGGCTCTCTTGAACCAGTCTGCAGTCTGCCCTAGAGCCTGCATTTAAATACATCAGAAGATTAATTTCATGCATGCTTAAATTTACCCGGGGTCTTTAGTATGCAGCACTGCCGATAAATTCATCTATCATGTGCACATTATATTTTCTATGAAATAGAACTGTTTGATTAAGCAGGGTTCAGAGACATGAAGCAGTACAAACAAAGTAGAATAGGAACAAAATACAATCGTTATATGAGGTACTAACTCGGAAGAATAAGTCAGGAGGAAAACAAAGTACAATCTAACCTTGCGAAGGCGTTGCCTTTTGTCCTTCCCAGCTATATCATCCAAGGTGCAGTTATACCAGCAGTCACCAGAAATTGGAGGATCACCATGAGGATTACAAGAAGGAGTGCCAGGAATCGAAATTACAGGTGGCTCCCCAAGCTTCACAACATCGCCAACATTTCGACAATCTCTATCAGGAGAGTGGCCAACAGCATCATAATTTAAATATATTCTAATAGGCCGTTTAACATCCTTCTGATGTACCGAGCATTTGGAAATTCCAAGTAATGCCCTACCCTTTTGGTGAAGGGGTTTTGATGCACCAGACCCCTCATACACCTGCGGGGTAACAGTGTACACTTTGCGACCAGGTCTCCTCCGCTGTTTGATTATCTGG
>JAOTRO020000007.1:2117087-2128207 GCA_028566515.2 Pyracantha coccinea | reverse complement strand
CAGTTTATGAGAAACAAACTCCATACTATGATAAAGCAAAAAAAACGAATAGATGTTACATACCTTTCTGGTCGGAAAGAGCCTTTGAGGAGGACGCTGCTGGTTTAAACTAGGACTCCCACCACTCACTGTCGTATGCTCATCGGTAGTATCAGAAGAAAAGATCCCTGGAGACAAGTTTATTTCTGCACCAGCACAGGCAGACTTGGGGGATTGCTTCTCCTCAGCCACGGGGGAATCATCAGCAACAGAAACCAAACCGCTACCAGAGCCCGAGTCGCAATCACTAGCAGAGCCACCACTGGATTCAACATTCCAAGGTGAATCATCATTCATGTCAGGCTCAGACAGACATGAATCAGTTCCGTTAACAGGTCCCATGCACTGAAAGAGATCATCACCCACCACCTCAGATATTCGAACCTGGGTCTCGCTGTTAGTCTGACATAACCTTTCATCCTCAGAGGAGATAATGTTGTGCAGATCAAAATTTTGATCTTGCGCCGAACATATTGCTTCAATGAAGTTGTCAGGGTGAACCGAATTTGTGATATGTCCTTCAATGTTATATTCTAATAGAGGCAAATCCAAGCACTCGTAACTATTGAACTCTGAATCATCAACCTCAACAATATCCCATTCTGCGGTCGTTACAATCTGAATAGGTGTGGGATCTGCACATTCCATATCCTCGTAGCAGACTTCATTTACAACACAAATCTGACTTTCATTTGTTTCGTAAATTGGCAACTCGGTCTCGAAAACACAATCAGCAGCTATCGCAGGAGATTCATCAGGCACCACTCCACAAGAACCCTCCTGATTATCACAAGCCAAAGAGGTATCACCAGCAGCAGGAATTGTGTTTTGGATATCTGAAAACTCAGTTTCAGGAACCTCTACTTTAATGTTCAGACCAGATTCCGGCTCACTTGGGATGTGTTCTGATGTGATAGTCGATATGGAACTTTGAGACATTGAAGAGAGACCCTTTTTCTTACGCTTACTCTTAGTATTGGCCTTTGCCTTCTTTGAGAGTTTCCACTTACTAAGAGGCTCTATGAGATCAACATCCTCTTCATCAGTTTGCAACTTAGAACACTCATGCTTTACAGGTGAGCACGTTTCTATTTTTTTCAAATCAACAGATGTTGAACGTTTTCTTTTCTTGTCCTTGCATGTCTCTTTAATCTGCTTCAGTGTAATATTACCAAAACCATCCAAATCATTATTTCTTCCGGCATTGCCATCGCAGCTATCAAAATCGCAACCTTCAGGTTCAGTTTTGACTGTCACATTCCGCACAGTACGCTTACTTGGACTTTCATCCATGGCCCTATATCTGTTGACAAGTGATCCCCTGAACTCATCTTTTAGCGGAATTCTTGTGAATGAATCACCATTTTTGGCATCTAATGTTTCATGTATGTCTTTCAACTCCTTGAACCTGAGTACTGGCCGTCCGCGAGCCACATTCAGAGTCTTTACCACTAAACCACCTTCCAGAGCCTGGATAAAGTGCAAATGATTGCAACTTCTCAACTCCATCACATATAAAACTCAGGTTCTACTTGTTAGTACACGAACAATCATTAAAATGCACAAGATCCTTCCTCTGCAACGGAAATCAACCTTACTTATAAAACTAAACAAATTGTTCTCAGCTAATTCTTAGTTATTAAACACAACAGCCTCAAATTTCGGAAAATAATGGACACATATCAATCTTTGAAACAAAATCAAAGCACTAAACACTAACGACGAAAAATTTCAAACTACTAACCATTCCTATAAGATTAGATCAATCAATTACGTTAACTCCATCAAAAACATTAAAAAAATGACTAATAAGTTTTCGGATTGAGCATCTGATAAACAAAAAGAATACAGGGATAAGAGAAACTGTACCAGATTACGACTACAAGGAGCACCACTGCTATTTGGATTCGCTCCAGAGAATCGAATCGGAGACGCCTGCTATTTGCATTCGCTCCAGTGAATCAAATCGGAGACGCCTGCGGGGAAACAGAAGCTTTCAGGCCATGGTAACATTACACAGAGTAATTTAAACAATCATTTCAAACAGATAGATCCAGCATAAAAGTCAGATCCCAGAGTGAAACCCTAATCAGTAATCAATTAGGGCACAAGCAATTAAAATTTAATTTCTCACAGCTACAAACCTTCGTTTGCTTCTAGAACCTTCCACGAACTTCCGCTCTCTGTGATTCCCGGTACAGCGAAGAACGGCGAGATGTTTGGACGATATATCCGGATCGGAGAGACGGAGAGGGCGAAAACGAAGACTTAGAGAGAGAGAGAGAGAGAGCTGAAAATGTTGAAGCTAGTGGACTGGGTGGGAAGGGACTGTTTGGAGAGATGGAGAGTTTGAGATTGGAGATGATAGGGCTAGTGGCAGTGGCAAAGGGGCTTTTTAGCTCGCGGGAAAAGAGGGATTTTTAGATTGTAGAGAGCGCGCCAGCTTCTGTTTGGCGGGAACTCAAACGATCCCTCCTCCATTGAATATTCGGGTGGGAATGGAAGTGCTAGAGTACAGCATCAACTATAGGACTGGTGATAGAATCTACATATCTCGCCGTCCATCTGTCTCTCTCTCATTTCTTTTCCCCTTGAAAGTCACTTCGATTAAAAAGGGCGGAGGCCCGATGGGCCGATCAGAGCCCAGTTTTACTTTTTTGGTTATGGGCTCGCCCGACCCAATTTCAAACTAGTAGGCTTTAGGCCTTGCATTTGGTTCTGAGCCGGCCCATGGGTCGGTTTTATAACAGAGGCTAAATTATAGCCCACCACATGGCCGAATCAGGTGGTTTCTTAATGAGTGGTCTTTTGCTCACTCCCTAGATGAGGATGGTGCTCACTCTCATTATTCATTAATTTTCGTTATATTAGATTAAATTTTAAAATTTGTATCTTAAATCAACTAAATCAAATTAATTTAATGGTAATTAATAAGGGCAAGCATCACCCTCATTTTAGTGGGTGAGCAAAAATGCACTTGGGCCTTAATATAAGGCTAGAAGAAGCTACAAAACTTCCTTTGTTTCAATTTGTTTGTTTGTTTAATTTGTGAGTTTTTTTCCTTGCATATATATTTGTTTGTTATATTAGAAATTACAGTTTTTTTTTTTTTTTTAACTCAACCGATATTCGAATCGAAAGGTGCAAATTCAAATCACAACTCAAACTAACCTAGTCAATTTATTTACGCAAAAATATGCATCAAAGTTATAGCAATAAAATTAGGTTAGAAATTCAATTTGACTTCCTTTTATTCTCTTTGTTTGTTTATAATAATTTTAATTAAAAATAAATAGAAATAAAAAAAATGGCAAAAAAATTTTAAAACCCAAAAAAAATGATTTGACGTGGCGCCCTATTGCACCACCAACCAAAAACACTGACATTTCCAAAGTTAACAAATTCACAAGAAAACAATTTTAAAACCCTCCCCAGCGGCACTCCTCCCCCGCGCCCACCCACCTCGTTCACGATGAAGGCATCTTTGAAGGGCAAGTATGAAACTGACAAGAGCGGCGCCGCCGCAAACGTCGCCTTCTTCGCCAGCGATGTCAAGTTCCGAGCTTCCCTCACCGATGCCACCTTCGCCGCCGGCCCCAGCTTAAACGGCCTGGTCCTCGCCGTCGAGAAGCCCGGCTCCTTCATCGTCGATTACAACGTCCCCAAACAGGTAATCAGATTTCGGCAACTTGGTCTGGTTATAATTGGGTGCCCTGAGTGAATTTAACTGTAAAAATGGTGGCTTTTGTCTTTGGGTGTGTGCAGGACTTGAGGTTTCAGTTCATGAACTCGGTTAGGGTTGTGGGGAAGCCGTTGAATTTGAATTACATTCACATGAGGGGAGACAACCGGACAATTCTGGACGGAACCCTGGTGCTGGATTCAGCCAACAAGGTGTCGGCGAACCACGTGCTCGGCTCGAGGAACGGGAAGTTCAAGTACTCTTATCTGCACGGCGGAGCGACGACGTTTGAGCCATCATACGATTTGGCCAAGAATTCGTGGGATTTCGCGGTGGCCCAGAGGGTTTATGATGATGTGCTCAGGGCTTCGTACCAGACGTCGACCAAGTTGTTGGGGTTGGAGTGGTCGAGGAGTTCTAAAATCAATGGCTCTTTTAAGGTAATTAAATTTTAATTGATATTTCTTGTTTTATTTGTTGGATTTGATTTGGTTTATATTATTGCAATTAGGATTTTAATGTTCGAGTGAAGTTTGGCATTTGAATTTTGGTTTGTCAATGATTTGCGCCTGCTTTCAGATTATGGTCTTAGATTTGAATAAGTAATATAGTGAGTGTAAATCGATTATGGCACAAGCATGTGTTTTGTGGAAATGATCCGTTCTCTCTGTCGACAATTGTGTCATCCTCGGCTTCTGTGTGTCTTCGCTAGATTTGATCTGAGTACGTTGAGTACGGTATGCTTTTATCACATAGGAAATGTAATTGCATTTGGTTAGTATTCATGTTTTGGATCCGGGAGGTTACTTTCGTTATTAAACTTGAATATACCTCTGGCGAGTGAGGTGGGAGGTTTTCGAGGGAAATTTAAATCTGCTGAGGAATTGTTAACCTCAATTGGGGGACATGGGTGACATTGTTCTTTCCAGATGAGGGTGTTGATGAGTTGATGAGTTGATGATTGTGAAATCGGGTGTGTGTAACAGTCCGGAAATGTTGCTGTTGGAAGGGCTGCAGTTTGGCCTGTGAAGTTGAAATTTTGGTTTTGTTATGTCATTTGGTATGTCGGTCAATCCAAGTACACAAGGGTTTCTTGTGACAGTTTGTCCTATGAAGCTACAAAGAAGAAGCATCAATTCTGCAACGCACTCAGTTCCTCCAATTCACAAGTGTGTTGCAAAACAAGGTGGTCCGCTATTGTTTTCTATGTTAAGGGTTGTGGTTGTGGCAGTGCTCAGAGCTACAACTGTGGTTTTTCCTACTAGTGGGGTAGTTGGATTGAATTGAAATCTTGGTGGTAGTAGCATCAAAGATGACGCTTCATGTCCACAGCGGTACTAGCAATGTTTGTGTGGTGGTGGTGGATAGCACTGCTCTGGGCGGTAATGGTATTGCAGTGTAGTTCAATCGTTATGTGGCCATCAGTTAAATGTTAGTACATCTTCATATGTAAAAAACTATTAGCTCCTACTCATTGAACTCTCTGAAATGTTGCTTCCGAGTGTATGAGTCACATTATTCGAAGGTTGTAGCGTTTTGCTTCTCTGTTGTTACTAAATCAAGCTTTTCCTGATAATGTTCATGTATTCTTTCCAGGTTTCAGCATCTGTCAATTTGGCGGAGGAACGAAAGATGCCAAAATTAACTGCTGAGAGTACCTGGGATTTTGAGATGTGATTCATTATTGTATCTTTGCTTGTAGTCTGATAACAACTTAGAATTGTCTCATGATGGATTTAAAACATCATTTATCATTGAATAGTGTTTTCCTTTCATTAGTGAGTTGATACACCCAGTAATAGGCAGCTTCGTACGTGCAGCATCGACCCGTGATATGTTCTTCGAAATATAAATTGTTGATCTCTGATGGTCCGAGTAACCATGAACTTCAGGGGGTGTATTCAATTGGGAATGTACATTCTTGATTGTTTGAGAATGGTTCATGAACTTAAAGTGAGAAGTTCAATGGGTGCAAGTAAATGCAAATTCAAAGAATTTCAACGCCTAATCTGCTTTGTTCAGCTTTTGTATTTTGCTTTGTGCTGCAGAGACTTACAGTTGGATAAAGCGTGACATTTAACTCCACAATTCAAGTGTTGTGAGTGTGACGATAACTCCGCAGTTCACGTGTTGTTATATAGGTGAACACTTTTCACAAAAGTTAATATTGTGATATAAATCCCTCAGCCGAATTCGACTTTAAACAAAATTGTTGTTGGATACTCCGAAAAATACTTTTAGAAAAAATTATATTCAATATATGACATAAAGTATTAAATTTAACAGACGAATTAGCAATCCGAGAATATAACAAGCGTATCTGAGTCACTTAAAATGAAATGTATATGGAAATACAGGATTTTGGACCTCTTAGATTTTGTTTGAATCAAAATAATTAAGTGCATTATCAATTTATCAGTCTAATTCAAAATTCGGCCCAATTAGGCTCAATCGGGCCAATCGAGCCAAAAACAATACTATCACTATGATGTGGGGCTTGATCTCAATCTTCAATCAGAACCGCTCACCAAACCCTGAAAAATCTGACGGTCCTGATGTTTCGTCATGAAAACGTGTAAATTTGGCGGCAGTGGCAATCCCCAAAAGAATTTTAAAATCATTTGGCGGTTAAATATCCCTGCCCTTTACCTGTTTTCTTCTCAGGAATTGGATCAGATCCGCCCCAAAATTTCATTGCCTTATAGAACCTAAACCCTAATTTGATTTTTCTTCGTCCGTTACGCCGAGAAGTCCATTGCGGAGATGGGCAGCGACGACGATTTCGAGCTGTTGTCAGCGGAGGCTGCTCAGCCAGTCCGCGAAACGAAGCTGAAGCGCTTAAAGAAAGCAATTAGGGTTTCCGAAGAACCTCCCGTCGACGAATCGGAGAGCAGCCGAGTGAATCCCTCCGAATTCGAAGCTCTAAGCTTGGAGGAATCGAATGAGCCGTCAAGGTTAGGGTTGGGATCGGAAGGTTTGGGCGGTGAAGGGGATTCTAATTCCGGATTTGACGGCTTGGGCGGTGGTGAAGGTGAAATGAGTTCTGGTTCCGACGGGTTGGGCGGTGGAGGGGAAATCGATTCCGGTTTTGATTGTTTGGGCGGTGAAGGTGAAATGAATTCGAGTTTTGATGGTTTGGGTGGCGGCGAAGATGGCAACGGAGCTAGGAGGGTTTTGGATTTTGATTCTGCGGGAGAGGAATTTGGCGAAGAAGGCGAAGAAGGCGAAGATCTAAACGAGGAGATGCCGGAAGAAAGTGGGGGTGTGAGGGTAGAAGAGACGGATAAGAAACGGCGTAGTTCTGATGGCTTTGAGGAAGAGGAGAACAAGAAGAAGAAAAAGAGGGCCAAGAGCAAAACCGGGGCTGCCGAAGGCATGAGGACGACTGAAAAAGTATTAAGATTTTTCTGTGTTGTATTCCGTAAAATTGGTTGAAATTAGTTTGTACTGTTTTGCTTAGGCCTAAATTGTTATGATTTTGTAGGAAAGACGAGAGCATCTGAAACAACTGCATGCTGAATCTCAGAGACTTTTGCGAGGTATAAACAAAGTGATGCTAATTATATGGTTCATTTACAATGTATTACTTTTGATTGTGTCTTATTCGTTATCATCTTCTTCTTTGTTAGAAACCAGAGATGCATCATTTAAACCCATACCGCTTGTTCAGAAGCCGATATCTTCAGTTCTGGAGAAAATTCGGAAAAGGAAACTGGAGGTTTCACAAAAGTCGGTATTCTATTTATAGATATGATCTTATTCTTAGGCTCTTAGTGTTTATTCAATTAATTAATAGTTGTAGTAATTCGTTGTTGGTCTTTTGAGTGTTGCAGATGTAGTAGTACAGGAGATTATAAGGTACTGAAAGTGGCAACTGAGGAGTCAATTGCATCCCAGGCCGGAAAGGGGAATAGTGCAAATGAGGTGTGCATTGATGGGTCTAATGATAACGAGGAGCATTCAAGCCGTGGAAATGTGTCTTCCGGGATGGTAAATTGAATTCAAGTTTTTTGATCAATTTTGTTTTTGCCGAAATAAAAGTTCATTGACTGAGTGTTTCTTCTTAACCACAAATAGTGGGACAGGGATATGTGCATCCATGTATTTGAATTTCTTGACCAATGAGATACTTTTTTATACTAATAACGCAAACAAAATTTTGAGTGATTTGGAAAGAGTTCAATGTGAAAAAAGAGGGCTTTTAAGTGGTAATCCAAGAACAATATGGTTATCATTTCAATCCTTCTTATGTTATACCATGTATTCTTAAAATATTATTTCTGTCAAACCTTCATCCTATTGATGATCTTTATTATGTTGGGGAAGATAGTTTTTTTGCATTGAATTGAGAGAATTGAGATCCAGTATATAATTGTATTTATTGAACTGCAGGATGTTGACGAGGAACCCAAGCAAACATTTCGAGCACCTATTGATGATACTCAGGTTCCCTTCACATTTCAACCAGATTTATCATTCTTCTATACGACTGTGTATTTAAGCATAACTGTTTTATCTTGTGCATTGTTGTAGGACCTGTTTTCTGATAACCAGACTACCGATGATATGGATGGTCTGCCAAATGATGATTCCAAAAGTCCGCTGGAAGAGGTTTTTGCACCGTCCATACTTGCAATGAACTTAAAACTTGACTCTGCTCCTCCTGATGATGTGTAAGTGTCATTTATTTATGTCTTCATATCTTGTAAAGTTGAAGCACTCAAGCAGTTTGTGTCATTGTTGCATTCAAATGTTTCCTAAAATTAATTAAGTTGGATACTGTTTGTTTTAAAAATTCTGGTGAAATGGACAACGATACTTCTCTCTTTGTAGTTCTTCTGACGAGGAGGACTACAATGACAAAGAAAATATTGCTCATTGTTCTCCTGAAGTGGCTGATGTGCCTTCATCTCCAATGGGCGATCCTGTCAAAGCTTTTGTGGACGATGAAGCTGAGGAAGAAGACGATAGTGATCATGACCTACATCGGTTTGAAGATACTGACGAAGATGAGGATGATGGAGATACTGCGGAGCTTAATGATATGATAGCAACTGGATATGAAGAAAGGCCAGTTGATGATGAAAGACGGAACGAACTCCATCAAAAGTGGCTCGAGCAACAGGATGCCTCTGGAACAGAAAAACTTATGCAGAAGCTGAAGTTTGGTTCTAAAGGAAAAAAAACAGCATTGGTTGAAGAGAAAGATGGAGATGGACAGGAAGATGAAGAGTTTGGTGATGAAAATGCAGAAGATGAAGAGCTTGGTGATGACGATGCAGCAGAAGATTCAGCACCAGCAAATGCTTTGCGAATGAACTTACGAGAAATAAAGCAAATGATGCCTCTACTGTATACTGATAACGATGATGTATACTTGTCATCTGACGATGATGAAACAGAAAAGAGACTATCTAAACAGTGCCTGTCTGAGAAAGCTGTGAGTTCTTATCGGTTTATTGAATGCTGCTTCAAATTTAGGTCCACTATACCTTATGACGGTGGAGTATTTTCACTGTTTAAATCATTTATCCATGCTAACGTTCTTTAACTGCATTTGATGTCATTTTTTCTGTACATATTCTTTTAACTTACAAGAACATTTTGATTTGAAACAGGAAATGAAGGCTACTTTCTTGTCACCAGCAGAGCATGAGAGTTCAAGAGAAGTTTTTGGTCATATAAAGAAACTGAATATTGCGCCTGATACTAAGAAGGCCAAAGCCCCTTGTAAGATCTGTTATTTATCATATATTGCCGTTGTGTAAATTTTTTTCCGTGTACTATGCTGATTTCATTTTGTTTTTAACTCTATCGTCATCTATCATATTGTTTATTTTGCAGCCTTCCCCAATATGCTACTTGCGGGAGGAGACAGGAGCATATCATCAAAGGTAGCTTGATATAGAAGTAGATGCAACATGAATATGATCTTGCTATTTCGGAACAGTACAAAGAAACATAAACCCTGATGTTTTAGCCAAGTTTTTGTAAGATATGCCATTTGATCACAACTCTGTCATTGGTAAATTTTGCAGTCATCCTTCTTAGGTCGGGGGTCAAGTCATTCTCTGCCCTCATCCAATAAGCATGGACTGAGCACAGTTCGTTCTTTCATCTTAGTACGAGGTGACAGCAATAGTAGGAGCTCAATGTCGGAGGATTCTTCAGACACGGTAGAGCATCTAGATCTTATTGTATGGTTATTCTGAAAGTTGCCCTAGGTATGTTTAGCAGTTTGGTTTTCTTCTGCTGATCAAGAATCCGTAAGATATCAATGCCAAATGGGAAATTGTAGGAATAACTTGTTACGCCAAACCATCACTTTTTTTTTTTTTATCGAAAACTGAACATATCAACTGGTTATGGACTGAAATGCAGATACAGAAGGAGATTCTACCGAAAAAGACTACCGCAGCCAAGCTTAGCAAGTCCAAGGCAAAGTTTGGTACTCAGAAATCGTCACTTGACACTGTATCAACTGAAGCTGTTGCGAATACAGAAACATTGGTTGAAGCCGGTGCAAGGATGGACAGATCAGCTGGAGCTGGTGCGCAGGCGGAGGCATCAGCTGAAGCTGGTATGGAGACAAACGCATCAGCTGGGTCTTCGTTACTCACGGTATTAAGGCAGCCTTCATTGTCATCAAAGCGATGCACCGGGGAGATTACGGTTGACCAAATCGAATCCGTCTTAGCTTCATTGGAAGACGGAAGGAAATCGAAGCGGGCGAACGAACAAGTATACAGAAGAAGCTAGTGTGTGCATAAGAAACATTGATCCTGAATGGTGTTCAAGTAAAATGAAAGACGTTGTGATTGCCTCTTGTTCTTAGTTCATTCACAATCATACGTGTATACGTGTCACGTGGTTAAAGGTTAGCATGTCCGCATCAAACAATGGGTTTTTTTTTTTGTTTACAAGCGATAGCGTTGGGCCAACTTCAGTATTTGACTTAAAACCTAAATTTAGGTTCTTAAATCTCTCCAAAATCTCTTTACAATTGGGCTAAACTTTTAGGTTAAATCAAAGTTTGTGATAAAACCTAAAATTTGGATATATTTAGCTAAAAAACTAAGTTATGTTATTGGCGGGCTTCCATAATACGCACGAAGAAACTGAAGACTATCATGCTCTAGATATGCCCTATTTTCTTGCACGCATCAACGGGTGATACTTTCTTGCTAACAGCTTTGTCTCCTACCTTATTCCATCCCAACAATTATTTTGTAATTTGTTGGTCGTGAAGATTGGGTCGTTGGGTGATTCAACATCCAAATTCGAACTTTTTATTTTAAAATATAATTTATAAATAAAATAAATATAACAGAAAATTTACGGTCCAAAATTAAAACATATTTAATTATTTTTTATTTATCAAAATTTATATATTTTCAAA
>JAOTRO020000007.1:2104822-2116987 GCA_028566515.2 Pyracantha coccinea | reverse complement strand
GTAATGTTTATTATCCTATTTTTGAGATTTGATTCAATATACAGATCTTGAAATTTAAACTTATCTAATTGTGATAAATAAGAGGTAGTAAACACCACTATCACTTATTCCAAAAAAATGTTATACAATTACGGAAAAGGATCCTCTCCAGATCCTTTCCACCAAGTCCACCAAGGCACACAATCTGGACCTTTGAAATTTGATCCAACGGCTACAAATAAGGGTCCACTTTAAAAGTTATAATAATTTTAACTGTTAGATCAAAATTTAAAGACCCGGATTGTGTGTTTTAGTGGACTTAGTGAAAAGAATCCGGAGAGAATCATTTTTCTACAATTACCTATCACTTTGACCTCAAAGCTACAATCACAACCGCTAACCAAAATTAGAAAAATCCGACGGTCCTGATGTTTCGTCATGAAAGCAGGGAAATTTGGCGGCACTGACAAATCCCCAAAAGAAATTTAAATAATTTGGCGCTTAAACATCACCGCCCTTTTATCTGTTTTCTCCTCAGGTATTGGATCAGATCCGCCCCAAAAATTCATAATCTTATAGAACCCTAAACCCTAATTTAATTTTTCTGCATCCATTACCCCGAGGAATTCAATTGCAGAGATGGACAGCGACGATGACTTCGAGCTGCTGTCACTGGAGGCTGCACCTCCGGTTCGCGAAACGAAGCTGAAGCGCTTAAAGAAAGCAATTAGGGTTTCCCAAGAGCCTCCCGTCGACGAATCCGAGAGTGGCCCAGTGAATCCCTCTGAATTCGAAGCTCTAAGCTTGGAGGAATCAATTGAGCGGTCGAGGTTAGGGTTGGGATTGGAAGGTTTGGGCGGCGAAGGGAATTCTAATTCCGGGTTTCAAGGTTTGGGCCGTGGTGAAGGTGAAATGAGTTCTGGTTCCGACGGGTTGGGCGGTGGAGGTGAAATCGATTCCGGGTTTGATGGTTTGGGCGGTGAAAGTGAAATGACGTCGAATTTTGATGATTTGGGCGGCGGTGAAGACGGCAATGGAGCTAAGAGGGTTTTGGATTTTGATTCTGTGGAAGAAGAGTTTGGTGAAGAAGGCAAAGATCGAAACTGGGAGATGCCGGAAGAAAGTGGGGATGTGAGGGTAGAAGAGACGGATAAGAAACGGTGTAGTTCTGATGGCTTTGAGGAAGAAGAGAACAAGAAGAAGAGTAAGAGGGCCAAGAGCGATGCTGCGGCTGTCAAGGGCAAGAGAACGACTGAAAAAGTATTGCGGAATTTCGTGTTGCATCCTGTAAAATTGGTTTGAAATTAATTTATACTGTTTTGCTTAGTCCTAAATTATTCTGATTTTGTAGGAAAGACAAGAGCATCTGAAGCAACTGCATGCTGAATCTCAGAGACTTTTGCGAGGTACAAATAAAGTGATGCTAATTATATAGTTAATTTGCCATGTATAGTCTTACTTGTGTCTTATTCGATATCATCTTCCCCGTGTTAGAAACTAGAGATGCAGCATTTAAACCCATACCGCTAGTTCAGAAGCCGATATCTTCAGTTCTGGAGAAGATTCGGAAAAGGAAACTGGAGGTTTCACAAAAGTTGGTATTCTATTTATAACTGTAGATATGCTCGTAGGGTCTTAGTGTTTATTTAAATAATTAATAGTTCGTTGTTGGTCTTCTGAGTGTTGCAGATGCAGTAGTACAGGAGATTATAAGGTACTGAAAGCGGCAACTGAGGAGCCAATTACATCGACCGAAAAGGGGTATAGTGCAAATGAGGTGTGCAAAGATGGGTCTAATGATAAGGAGGAGCATTCAAGCGGTGAAAACGTTCCTTTCGGGATGGTAAATCGAATTTGAGTTTCTTGATCAATTTTGTTTTTATAGATATAAAAGTGCATTTCACTTAGTGGGAAAAGACTTTGTTGTTGTTGTAGATGTAAAAGTGCATTGACCGAGTGTTTCTTCTTAACAACAAATAATGGGATAGGGATGTATGCATCCATGGATTTGAGTAATGAGCTACTTTTTATAATACTAACGCAAACAGAATTTTGTGATTTGGAAAGAGCTAGTACTACGGTTTTCAATGTGGAAAAAGAGGGCTTTTTAATTGGTAGTCTTAAAATATTCTTTCTGTCAAACCGTCCTGATAGTCTTTTGCATTAAGTTGAGACAGACTTGAGATTCAGTAAATGGATGTATTTGTTGAACTGCAGGATGTTGACGAGGAACCCAAACAAACATTTCGAGCACCTATTGATGATACTCAGGTTCTTTTTGCATTTCAACCAGATTTATCATTATTCTAGAGGATTTTGTATTTGAGCGTAACTGTTTCACCTTGTGCATTGTTGTAGGACCTGTTTTCTGATTCCCAGACTACCGACTCCAAGGATGATCTGCCAAACGATGATCCCAAAAGTCCGCTGAAAGAGGTTTTTGCACCATCCATACTTGCAATGAACTTAAAACTTGACTCTGCTCCTCCTGATGATGTGTAAGTGTTATTTGTTTATGTCTTCATATCTTGTCAATTTGAAGCTTAGTACGTGTCATTGTTGCATTCAAATGTTTCCTAAAGTTAATTAAGTTGGATACTGTTTGTTTTTTAAGTTTTTCTGGTGAAATGGACATTGACACTTCTCTCTTTGTAGTTCTTCCGACGAGGAGGACTACAATGACAAAGAAAATATTGCTCCTCATTCTTCTGAAGTGGCTGACGTCCCTTCATCTCCAATCGGCGATCCTGTCAAAGCTTTTGTGGATGATGAAGCTGAGGAAGAAGACGACAGTGATCATGACCTGCATCGGTTCGAAGATAGTGACGACGATGAGGATGATGGAGATGCTGCGGAGCTTAATGATATGATAGCAACTGGATATGAAGAAAGGCCAGTTGATAATGAAAGACGTAATGAACTCCACCAAAAGTGGCTCGAGCAACAGGATGCTTCTGGAACAGAAAAACTTATGCAGAAGCTGAAGTTTGGTTCTGAACAAAAAGAAACAGAGTTAGTCAAAAAGAAAGATGCAGATGTACAGGAAGATCAAGAGTTTGGTGATGAAAATGCAGAAGATGAAGAGTTTGGTGATGAAGATGCAGAAGATTCAGCACCCGCAAATGCTGTGCGAATGAACTTACGAGAGATAAAGCAAAGGATGCCTCTACTGTATACTGATAACGATGATGTATACCTGTCATCTGACGATGATGAAACGGAAAAGAGACTATCTAAACAGTGCCTGTCTGAGAAAGCTGTGAGTTCTTCCACTATACCATATGACGGTGGAAATTATTTCACTGTTTAAATCAATTATCCATGCTAACGTTCTTCAACTGCATGTGATGTCATTTTTTCTGTACAGATTCTTTTAACCTTACAAGAACATTTGATTTGGAACAGGAAATGCAGGCTACCTTCTTGTCACCGGCAGAGGATGAAAGTTCAAGAGAAGTTTTTGGTCATATAAAGAAACTGAATATTGCGTCTGATACTAAGAAGGCCAAAGCCCCTTGTAAGATCTGTTATTTGTCATATATTATACAGTTGTGTAAATTTCTTCCGTGTAGTATGTTGATATCATTTTGTTTTTAACTCTATCGTCATCTGACATATTGTTCAATTTTGCAGCCTTCCCTAATATGCTTCTCGCAGGAGGAGACAGGAGCATATCATCAAAGGTAACTTGATATAGAAGTAGATGCAACATCAATATTATCTTGTTATTTTAGGAACAGTACAAAGCAACATCTGGTCTTTGGGCCAAGTTTTTGTAAGATGCCATTTGGTCATAACTGTCATTGGTAAATTTTGCAGTCGTCCTTCTTAGGTCGGGGGCCAAGTCATTCTCTGCCCTCATCCAATAAGCATGGACTGAGCACAGTTCGTTCTTTTATCTTAGTACGAGGTGACAGCAATAGTAGGAGCTCAATGTCGGAGGATTCTTCAGACATGGTAGTGCATTTAGATCTTATCGTATGGTTATTTCAAAAGTTGCACTAGGTATTTTTAGCAATTGGTTTTCTTCTGCTGGTCAGGAATTCGTAAGATATCAACTCCAAAAGGGACCAAACCATCACTTTTTGTTACCAAACGCTGAATGTCGATTGGTTATGGAATGAAATGCAGGTACAGAGGGAGATTCTACCGAAAAGGACTACTGCAGCCAAGCTTAGCAAGTCCAAAGCAAAGCTTGGCACTCAGAAATCGTCACCTGACGCGGTATCAACTGAAGCTGTTGTGAATACAGACTTATTGGCTGAAGCCGATGCACAGAAAGACAGATCAGCTGGAGCTGGTGCGTGGGCGGCCACATTAGCTGTCCCCACACCAGCTGGATCTTCGTTACTCACGATATTAAGGCAGCCTTCCTTGCCATCAAAGCGATGCACCGGGGGGATTACGGTTGACCAAATCGAATCCGTCTTAGCTTCGTTCGAAAACGGGAGGAAATCGATGCGGGCGAACGGACAAGTGTACAGAAGAACCTAATGTATATATAAGAGATTTGTGGAACACTCTGTTTCCTGAATGATGATCAAGTAAGATGAAAGACGTGGTGATTGCCTCTTGTTCTTAGTTCAGTCACATACATATTTGATCGTTACGTTTTAACCGTGCCACATAACACTTGGTGTTACTTGGGAAAAAATTTAACACATTAGTTATTTAATTAACTTACGTTTGTTATAGAATTAAAATATTTATTATGCTAAAGAAGAGAATTTTGAATATCAATCTAATGCATTAATGCGACAGTATCGGTGAAATATTGACAAAAGGATAATGCTTGCATTCCATTCTTGGGAGATGAACTCATTTCCCCACTTAATGTATCTTCAACATAAAAATTCTATAATTTTCAATCTTTTAATTTTTATTCGAAGATCATTTTTATAAAAATTATTTGATCAGTGATCTTTTAGTCATTCAAATATAAATAAATCAACTTTTCGTTATAAATATGTCGTTTAAATTATTTAATACATTCGGATGACTAAACTGTTACTGTTTCGAAATATTTTTTGTAAAAATGATTTTCAAATAAAGATTAAAATATTAAACGATTCTGATTATGAAATTTCTATATTAAAAATATATTATTTGAAATTGGGTGTATTAGTTCATCCTATACTGAGAGAATGCAAGTTTTATTCTTAAGGAAGTAGTACATAAACTAAAGATGGCAAAAAAAAAAAATGATTATCTCCGGATCTCTTTTCATCTAATCCACCTAGTTCGGGATCCGGATCGTTGAAATTTGATCCAACGGTTACAGACAGAGGCTTCTTTAAAAGTGATAATAACCGTAGATGTTAAATTAAATTTCAACAATTCGAATTTCAAACTAGATAAATTAGGTGGAAAGGAATCCCGAGAGGATCCCTTTCCGAAAAAGAAAGATGTTTTAGCTATCATGAGTCATGACATCTTAATCCAGTACGAGGAGGAAGGGGAGATGCTAAATCAACCATTTTGGTTGACCCAAACCGCGCGCAGTAGGAAAACATCCACGTTTCACGTCTTTAGAGGTTAGTCAGTCGATATCACATGCGATACAGATGAATATGTCGCATCGAACCATGACCTTTTATTACATAATAATTACCCCGAAAATCTAAAATTGTTGCCCTAAAATTCCAAAATTCCAAAATCTAGAGTCTGAAAATCCAATCCAAGCTTGGTCCGTACGTAGACCCAAGTCAAAAGCTCAGGGGTTTCTCAGCTGACCCACCCAACACGGCCGCACCGCCACCGCCATATTCCTCAAAATCCTACCCAAAATCTCGAGTCCAAAACCCTCCGAATCGCAGATCCAAACCCGCAGATCACAGACTTCCCTCCCGCTGCAATGGCGAAACTGAAACAGTAGCGAGCGAAAGCAATAAAATCTCCGAGCTTAGCTGAATAGATTGTGTGGAGCTCCAGTGGCGGCGGCGGCGATGAACTCCCTCAAAGGCATGCTCCTTCTGCTCTGCTTTGTCTTCATTTTGTCATCTCCATCCCCTGTTTCTAAGCTTTTCGTCCAATCTACCGAAACCGAAACCGAAACCGAAACAGAAACCAAATCCGAAATCGAGCTCAATCCGCAACAGCTGTTATTGCAGAGGCTCGAGGAAGTAGTGAAGAACCTAACCGAAATAGTCGCGAGATTAGAATTCAAATTACAATCGGATCATCCGAAAAAACCTGCTCCGATTGACGAGGGTTTGACTTTGGCGGTTGAAGAAAAGGAAAGCCAGAAGCTGATCAAGCAGGTTGAAGAAGAAGAGGGGTCTGGGTCCGATCGTAAAATTGGGGAAAGGACGAGGCCAGTTTCGGTAACAAAGTACAGCCCGTTCTGGTCCGACCGGTTTCAGTTCGTTTCCGCCGTGAAATTGGATTCCCAGGCCACGTGTATTCACGTCCTGCCGTTTCGGGATTTCGAGGGGGTTACGAAATATGTTGCCGTCGGAGACGAGAGAGGGAGGGTGTATGTGTTTGTTAGAAACGGCGACGTTTTGGTGGAGTTTGATACGTTGCTGGGGTCTCCGATCATGGCCATGGCTTCCTTCTTGTCGGTTTACAAGAACGAGAGTTTCGTGGTCGCTGGGCATCAAAACGGTGTGATTTCGATGCATAGGGTTTGGGAGGGAGCGAGTGGGGAAGATTGGAGCTCGCTTTTAATGGAAACCGTGACGAAATTTGACACGGGCGGAGAAGGGTTGCCGGTTACGATTTTGGAGGTGCACCATGTTGGGAGGTTGAGTTATGTGTTGGCTAGTGATGTGAGCGGGAAGATTTCGGTTTACCGAGAAGATGGTTCGGTTCACGGCACCACAATGCCGTCGAGCAGGCCGCTTGCTTTCTTGAGGCAGCGCCTTTTGTTCTTGACGGAGACGGGTGCAGGGTCGTTGGACCTGAGGACCATGAAAGTTAGGGAGAGTGAGTGTGAAGGGTTGAACCGTTCGCATTCGCGGTACTATGTTTTTGATGCCACGGAGCGGTCTAAGGCATACGGGTTTACATCCCAAGGCGATCTGATTCATGTTTTGTTGTTGGGGGATATTATGAACTTCAAATGCAGGGTTAGGTCCAAGAGGAAGTTTGAGATTGATGAGCCTCTTGCTTTTCAGGCAATTAAGGGGTGTTTGCTTATTGTTAGCGGGGAGAAGGTTTTCGTGTACAATGTTTCGACTCAGCATTACGTTAGGGTTGGTGCGCCTCGGATTATTTTCTCCGCTGGTCTCGATGAGATTAGATCATCGTTTCTCAATTATCAGACGGTGGACGCAGAGAAGAGAAATGTGATACCTTTAATCGCAAGTGACCGGGAAAGGCTTGTTGTGCTTGGCCTTGGCGGAGGGTATGTTGGAATGTATCGTTCTAACCTTCCGGTATTCAAAAACGAATTTAACACAATGCTATGGACCAGCCCTGTATTTTTCTTTCTACTTTTCCTATTCGGAGCGTGGCACTTTTTCGCGAAGAAAAAGGAAGCGCTCACTTCATGGGGACCGGATGATCCTTTTACTTCAACATCCGCTACAATGGGAGCTCCGTTGGGGGGAAGTAACACCGGAGACAGGTCGTTTGGGGAAGGGTCTTCGAGAGGTGGTGGCCTAAGAGGAACGTCGAGGAGGTATGTGTCTCCTCCTCCCCGGTATGCAGGCGGAGCAACCAGTTCATATAGGCCGGGTACGGCGGATCATAACCCTAGACCATCATCTGTCGATCCTAATTTTAGAACAGCGTCAGAGCTAAAGTTTAGAGGTTCGGGGTTAGAATCTTCGGGTTTTCCGAAACGGAGGGAGAATTTGTTTGTAAACAACCAACCAAGTGATGGATGATAGCAGCTGACCCGTGTGATCAAATTTCATCAACTTTGTATTTTGTTACTTGAGAAGTTGGTTTAAGATTTAGTTGTTAGACCAATTCATTTGGCAAGTCGGGGCCATTTGAACTTCCCACTACGTTGTATTTTGTAACGCAACTTCAAGTTTTGAATAATAAAATAAGACTATAGAAAGGAATATATATTTATGATCAAGAATATCTTGTTTTTTGTTTTGGTTGGAGTAGATGAATTGATTCTTCATTAATTTTTACTTAAAATTTTCTGTTCATAATTACACGGAAATTGATTATACTACGTGATTGTAGTAATGTAGGATTCTATACAATGATTATTTGTCTGTTTATCACATGTAGCAACCTTTTTTCATAATTATAGCAGTACAAACGAAATGGGGACAGGACAGCTTACACCATGAAAACGAAGTTGTGGGAGAGCAATACAAGCGTCGTGCTGCTAGATGAAATGGCGTGAGTTGCAACCTAGGTGGCGAGAATCCAGTAGCCGAAAGCATCACTACCTTGTGATCGCGCATAATATATCTTCATCAGAAGCCCGGCGAAACCGCTCAAGTGTTGCGAAGTATTCGGATATTTATGATTAATTGCAACGCCGGTGCCCCAAGCATGAGATTTTGGGTTGCGCTAAATACCATTCAAATTCAACATCGCATCAAAATTCAAATAAATGTTCTGTTCGGGCAAAAGCAACAGATCTTCCTCGTATTCAAATGTAATTCGATTGGAGGTCGGAAGAAGCAGGAAATGGGTTCAACTTGGTTGCCGGTACCAAGATACTAAATTATAGCTACTCTAAACCCTCCCACATGGGATGCAAAAAAGAGTGCCCACGATTTCCGACCACAACCAAATTATACACAAAAATCATTTCCAGAGGTGATTTTCGGTCCTTGGTAACAGGATTTGAAATTCAAGTCACTACAATATGGCAAGGCGACGGCTACCAAAATGTATGGGGGTGAAAGCAAATTCACTTTCCAATTTCTGGAGGTTCGCTAGTGAAGATCAGACGGGAATTGCCATGCCCTTCTTTGCCATGCTATCCAAGACGTCATTGAGAGCCTGACACAGGCCAACAATCTGCAACCAAAGGATAATATAATACCTAAGAGTTGGATCACCAATATATGAGAGTGAGAGAGAGAGAGAGAGAGAGAGAGAGAGAGAGAGAGAGAGAGCTGAGTGTAAACAAGGCCATATTTGGATACAACTTATGTTCGTGAAGCAAATTTTGAAATTGAACAAAATCCACTGAGTATGTGATGCTAATTAAGGCAGACCAATGTACCTGCTGATCCCATTGTTGCAGCTCTTCAGAGTCATCCTGAAAATGTATGACAGCTTCCACCTGTTGTGAAACATCACGGCAAATGCTTAAGAGGTACAAGCTAGAATAAAGAATGTTACCAAAAGCAACATATTTAGAATGGATTACAAAAGCAAACGAACTATTCTGAATCTTTTCCTGTAAATGAGGAAGGTAGTGGATGCAAAGCATTTTAAACTATAACCATATACCCCCTGCCCTGACATAAAACTTTGGAATTCCAAGTTTTTCGTAGTGGAAGCCGCGTTCATAAAGACAAAATGAAATTAAGGGCCATACAGTGGATTAAAAGACTATTTAACGATATTCCGTAGAAAGAAACTGCAGTGGCTCTCACAACTAAAGAGGTCTGACTACTTAAAAGTCCTTTTTTTTTTCTTTTGAGAACGACTAAAGTCCTTTTGGTTGGATACTGATAAGTTGTAATTCATACCTGATCAATAGATCCCCTCATTCTGTCCTCATATATCATTTTTGATGCAATCTTCTCGGCCTGTAAGAAATAAACTAAATTCATGTCAGGAGATGGGAGTCTTCTTTCGTTTCTCGACGTTGACGTAAGACTAAGCGCCTGAGCTTATTATCCTAGGTCGGAACAAGTTGATAGGATCCCCTTTTTTAAATCCCCATGTCCGGGGAGTAAAAAAGGAAAGGGAAGGATGTGGTTTGACATGAATGGTAATATAGTGTTGTTAGCAATCTAAATCATTGGTGCTGAGAGGAGCATGAATATTGTGTGACTAAAAGGTAAAACACAAGGCTCAACAAAAGAACACCGTACCTTATGAGGCTCAATTCCCAGCAAAGTGCCCAATTCTTCAAAACTGCCACAGAATTCATGATAGTTAGAATAAATGGTCCCACATAAATAACACAATTCAAAAAAGGAAAAATCAATAGCAACATATCTCCTACCTTATATTGGTGTAAAGTTTGCTGGCACTCAGAAGATTATGTTCAATCATTGCACGATCTAACACCGTAAAGTTGTCCGGAAGAATTGCTTTCTGTTGAAACAAATAAGACATAACTGTTATGGCTCATGTGCATATACAATATATTAGATAAAGGAAAAGAAAGTTCATAACCTGATGTGGCTTTAACTCTTCAGCAAATGCCTCAATTTCTGGTTTCCTCAATATTCTCTCCAAATATACCTAATAAATATCCGTTTAAGCAACAATAAAAGTGTAACATACAGTCGGGAGAGAAAAAGGTATACAGACAAAAACGTTTTGTGTGATTGTGTGTGTGTGTGTGTCTAAGAGAGAGAGAGAGAGAGAGAGAGAGAGCACCTTTTGTAGTATTGGATATATTTTTAACTTTGAGCATCGCTCATCCTGAATGAAAACCCCAAGGTATCAGCAAATTTAAAATAAAGAACACATAATATACATCTCCAGGTAAAGAAGCTAACCTTGTACAAAGTAGCAAGAACACGAGAACGTTGGGGTCCTGCTGCGGCTAAAATTGTACATGTAACTGCAGCAGATAGAGCTTGCTCCAGTGCTTCCTCATCAATCTCTCTGCAACAAAATGCATACATTCATATCACCCGTCTTTCAAGTGGTACAAATAACAGGAATGAAAAAAGTTAAACTTGACATACTGATCTCCTATTTGCCTCTTTTCAATCTGAGAAAAATCATAATAACGTAATGCTGCTTCCAAGAACCTTCTCTTTAAATCTAAAATCCTCGCGTAACAAATCTGATAGGAAGAAAACATCAGGGGAAAAGCAATTAAAATATGCTTTTCGCATGCAGCAAACTTAATGCAATTATTTTTCACCGACTATCCAATAATGTCAAACCTTATACTCTAAAGTCAATACTTCATGCTGAATAGTTGTAATCAAGAATGAAGCTTTATGAATAAAAGCTTCTGCATTGACGGCATCATCATCCTGCAAAACAAAATACAAAAATTGAATTGCAATTACGCTATTACCTATATTATTAACATCCTATAAGGTTCATTCCAACATCAGACAAAGTGCATAAACAAATACATCCACAACCGACATTGATGAAAACTCCCCAATGAGCAAGTAATCATCTACAAACGGAACACTTAGCTATCAGACCTTGGTAAGGTACTAAGGTTACACGTCAACAACTTGTCACATTACATAAAAGTCTAACTGGTTCCAAAATTGACTTAGAAACAAGTTATTTGATCCACTAAGCACTTGCAATGATCACACTACGGCTATCTACAACAAATCTAGACGCTAGAAACAGATATAGGTAGCACATTGATTCCAACGCATATAGGTAGCACATCGATTCCAAAGCATATCATCACATGCAGATATTCATAGTCCAGCCCATATATTAGTAATAAAGGAGTTGCAGCATCAACAAACAACAGCATTCAACCCATTCCAAAAAACATCAATTGTATCAACTGAAAAATAGGCACGCTTTGGAAAAAGAGAAAGGGTCAATACCTCGAGATATAGGCGAGCAATTTGGACACATTTTGATAACTTGAATGTGTCATCAACGGCTCTGAAGTAATAACACGAAAACATATACATTGTTAATCCCACAATCCATTCTGCAGTAAAAAAGGAAAAATTACACTAACAAGAATAGTATCCTACTATCAGACCTTGTTCCTGAGTCGAGATTAATTCCACTGAGAATCTGAGCTGCTTTTGACCATTGTTGCTCAGACTCGTACAATTCTGCGAGTTTCTCTCTTATTATCGTCACCTGCATCACATTAAACCAAACCATACTTCTAAATCACATTAATCCCAAATAAAAATCTATACAGACATGCACGGAGCTAGTGTAGGCCTAGGGGGCGGATGCCCCCACTCATTTAATAAAAATGTACGGTTGCGTTCCAATTCTCAATAACCAGCCCTAATTAAACTACACTTAAAAAAAAGGCAACTAAACTAGCCTACTGTTTTGGATCCCAAATGCCCTACCTAATGACAATTTAATTAACAATTAATTTAATTGTGCCTCCCCGTTTTTCTAACCCTA
>JAOTRO020000007.1:2049513-2061920 GCA_028566515.2 Pyracantha coccinea | reverse complement strand
TTGCCGGGAATCGAACCCGGGTCTCCTGGGTGAAAGCCAGATATCCTAACCGCTGGACGACAACGGATTTGTTGTTCGTGATACCTCACTAAATAAAATTATATGAATTAAAGGGGGGCACTTGGAACCCCAAAACTAGACACAGTGCAACTGTTACCCCACACTGATGAAATCACATTAGATAAAAAGAAACATTTACAAATTGGTATTCATGATATATGGTACTTAAGAGAGGTATATTTCCCTTGTATACAAATACTATCGTTTGTGGTATGTTTATAGTTTTGTTTCTAAAGGGGCTTCTCATTGCATTTCAGGATTCTGCTACGGTGTTCTTCACTCCATTCCTTGTACGATCCGGCCGCTTTTGAGCCTCTAAACTTCCTCTGCAAAACTTTGTTTGAGTTTGACAACTTCTGCTGCAACATGAAACATACGTTATAAATCTATATCGCTCCATTAACCTGAAGGACAAATAGTTTACGATGAAAGAAACAAGCAGTGAAGTACATTCTCATTTCTCACCATTGTAAAAGACATATGGTCATACTTTTGGCTCTTCAAAGTGCGGAACTCTTCTTGGTGTAAGGACTTGTGCATCCACCGTAGTTAAAAGTTGCGGTATGGATAGACCTCCGGAGATGACAATTTCTGCAGCAAAGGGAAATCAAATGCGAAACAATTTTAAGAAGCTGAGATTCATGATTAGAGAGTACATTATGTTGCAATCTTTATGTACAAAAGAATCGTACCAATCCCCTCTCGAACGGACAGATTAGGTCTCAGAATATCCTTGGGACTAATCAGAAAAATATCTCCAAGATAAAGGTGGTTCGTAGGTATATAAACACAGCATAGTTCTTCTCCTACATTTCTTTGAGAAAGAACAACAGTTGAAGTGATAAAACCTAATGCATACTCCCCAATTCTCGGATGCCTTATGATCGCCACTTCCTTAAAGGCTTTCGAGCTCTGATCTGCAAAGTGATGTCAAATGGATCAATGTTTCAGAACATGGAGGTTTAGACGACAATGTATGGTTTACAAGTACCTGGTGAAATTGCTATACTAATTTGTTTTGATGCAGCATAGATATAGCTTATAAGCGGCATTTTCTTAATAAACCACTCCCAAAGAGTAAGAACAGAAGTTCCCAACCACGATTGCATGAAAATGCCGACTAAGAAGATGAAGGTGAGGGAGGTAGCAAATCCAAGACCTGCAGATTGACACAAACAAACATGCTTTGCTCCATAAACTAGGCCCCGAAAAAAAAAAGAATGAAACAGCCTTCTAGCTAACATATTGCAGATCATAAATTGAGTTCATCCCTTTGCTTTGCTCAAAAGATTTGATTACATCTTCAAAGGCTATAAATGCCTACTTACCCATCTTGACTAACCCAAGCAAATCACGTTAAAACTCGAACAATGATGAGTTGGTAACACAAAAAAAATCAAATTCTTGGACTCTTTGGAGATAAATCTACAAACCAGATAAGTAATAATTCTACTTACCGAAAATATTGATTCCGAGGTGATTGTAGATTGGGGAGAAGAAACCATCAACAAATTTAATGAAAGCCCATGTGATGTAGAATGTAATAGCTATTGGAAGAAGAATGACACTGCAAAGAAAAAAAAGAATCATGAAACATATCGCGACAGACTGTAACTTATATACATTTCAAGAAAATGTAACGAGGTTGGAAATGCGGGTTAAGTAAGTTGGCGTGGGCAGAGTGTACACCCCAGCACTCTGAGTTCAAATTCCCACTCCGTAAATTAGACTATTTTATAGTATCGTTTATATGAAAACCAACTAGCTGGGATTGGCTTCGTGCAATCTCCTCCTCCCCCATCCCCACAAACAAAAGGGTTATCTCAGAACATATGAATGCTAAGCATGGCACATTAGGGGCCCGGAGGAAGTCCGGCCTCATTCGAATCATAACGCGTGCAAATGCCACGGAGGAACTAAACACTGTTGAGTAAGAATTAAGAGGGATTAGAAGAGACAATAAGTTACCATCCTGTCATAAACTTCTTGGAAGCCCAGCTCTGAATAACTTTCGAAAAGGCCTACACAAAACAAGCAGCATAGAATTCAATATCATAACACATCACAACACAAGTAACAAAACAAGAACATTAACGACGAGATCATGATATTTCAAGTTACGTTAGAACGTAAGCATCCAACCTAAAATCAATCTGCGAACTGGCCATACTAGATTTCATCATTTGATATGAATATGGATCAGCCATAATTTCCAAAAGAAAAAAAAAAATATTCCCACATGTCATCCGTGTTTATATGATGTGAAATATTCCGATCATATATAAACCTAATTCAGAAGGTCAAGAGAGAAAATGAAATTATACGAGAACCTCGCGGCCGGTTTGATGATGGGAATGGGAGGTGGTGGGAGGTGGGGAGTTTGCTGGGGAGGACGACTTGGAATCTCCTCCGGTTTCGGAAACGGCAGCGACTGGGATGAGGAGCTCGAGATCCCTTTCCCTTTCTCTCTCTCTCGTCGCCATTGTTGCTTTGCCTCTGCGTCTCTGCTTCCCTTTGTGTTGTTTAGGTATACTCGGACCACTATAACTGAAAATCAAATTTAACCAATCATCGCTTCCTCTTCCTCAGCTGTTGTTACTTATATTTCCCGGGTTGAACCGGGTCCAAATAAACCAACCCATAACGTCTATAGTCCAGCATATTTTTTTCTCCGAATGTTGGTTAATTTGAAACTCCGTCTTCACAGTTTAGATTAGTTTAAAGTATAACATAATTTTTATTGTATCAAAATGAGAAATTTATATCAACAATTATAATACATTAATAACAAAGTTAGTATTTGAATACAAAAAGAGTTGGGCCCTAATTAACTTAACTCACCTATGCTATTGGACTTATTGATTCATTATTGGTGACTTTCCTTTGCTTATAGAAAAGTCACTAAGCAGGCCTAATACATTAAATATGATATTGTTATGTGAATTTGGATCCTTTCCGGACATTAGTATCCGGAGTCTAAGGTGTAGGAAAATTTTGGTCTTTGATTTGTGTGAAAGAGAAATTGAAGCCCTTGATTTGTTTGAGATGAGCTAGCGAAATAAGTTAATGAAGACTGTTATACTTAATTTGAGTGGTCCTAAATGCCTGGTCTTTGTGCTTCGATAGTGAGATCCAAAGTGAGTCTCTATCCTTGTTATGTCACAAAAAGTACACAACAAAGCGAGATGCCATACCACAAAGCAATATTTATTTTCTGCAAATTTTAGTCTAACACATGTAAAATATAACTCGTAAAAATCACAAAAGTTATGTAGAAAGAGTCCTTGAAAAACATGAATTGCATAATTAGAAGACTCAAATACAAATATGAGTACTCAATACCATGACATCAAACACCCTCTCATAAGATAAATATACAAACACTTCTTGACAAAGAAACCTAATTCCTAAGCAAACACATATATTAAGGAGGCAGATTAACTAAAATCCCTCCATATATATTCTGAGTCTTCCCAGGTTCCTCCATACATCTTTAGGTACTCCCACCTGGGTAGTTGCAGCTATCATAGCCTACGTAACACAAAAGGGTACAAGTTTAATGAATGAAAAAATGAAACAATATCAAGATTACAAACTTACTAGGGTTGTTGGATGAGAGTGTGGCGGTTTGCGAAAAATCGCAGTTCTGAGGATCCTCGCCGGCGGTTTGATAGAGGAGATTCATGGCATATGCAGCATGGGATTTTACGTTGTTTGGTTCAAAACAAGACCCTCCAGGTTGAATTGGAGTGCAATCAAAACCACGTCCACAAACATAATCTATATTAGCCTGCAACTGAGAGTCCGATACGCCGGCCTTGGGTACACAATATGATCCTTTCTTTGGATTTGGCCCCGATGGATTAACCGGCGTTTTGGGTACTGCCGAAGGCATAGGTGACGCGGACTGCGTAGACGGCGTGGTGGGCGTAGACGGCGTGGTGGGTGTGATGGGCGTGGTGGGGGTCTGAAGTAAAAATAAATCAAGTTAAATTTAAACACTGCAACAAAAACATTTAGAACATATATCAATCCCTTTGTAACTTGTTACTAGCTGATAACATAATCAATTTCGATTGGCCCTAGCTAATTCCGTCAGGGTTTGTAGTACAACTGAAAGGGATCCTCTCCGGATCCCTTCCATCAAATCCACCAATCTGGGCTTCTTGAAATTTGATCAAACGGCTAAAAACAGGAGTCCATTTTAATCAAATTTCAAGGACCTGGATTTGTAGATTTGATGGAAGGGATCCGGAAAGGATCCATTTCCCAACTAAACGTCAACATGTCTTAACCTAATCGAGAACCGGTTGGAACAGCGTATCAAAACTACCATAAAATCCAAAATTGATGATAGTGATATCATGTTTTTTACCTGGCTGCTCTTAGACAGGCCAACATCATAAGCCATGGTGAGGTCAGGCTTGAAGAGACCAAATGCTCTCTCAGACCCAGGGCCAGGCTTCAAGTTCTCATCATAAAGTGCGAAGAGGTAAGTGTCCACAGACTTCCCCGGCATCAATGGCGTCCCAAGCATCGATCGAAGGTGCGCAATCAGGTTTCCGTTATAAGCTTTTGCGTTCTCGACACTCGGACCAACCTCATTGTCGTCTCCTTTGTACGGCCATCCGGTTTCCGCCACCACAATTTCCACCCCCTTGAAGCCCATGGAGTCCAATGCCGATCTTATTGCATCCACCTGCGCATAATTGGGGACGACAATTAGTTTAAAGTTGAATATCGCTCGTAACAAAAAAAAACCAACTTAACTAATAAATAACGGTCTTGGACCGGACAAAACCGGTGCAGATACTTTACCTGAGCATCGAACATGTTCATGTACTTAATATTTGTGTTGGAGTCGAGCCGCCCCTCATTCGGTTGGAATAGGCAAAAAGCAAGTGTCTCGGGTCTCGGGTCGCTCCGGTAGGCGAAATACGGGTACGGGTTGATTGCGAAAGGCGAACCGGTGGCGTTGTTAAACCCAAGCAACCCCTTCATGACGTCGCCGAAACCGGGGTCGAAGCTTCCCGAGGACGGCGGTTCGGATTGCTTGAGCACCGCCATGGAATGTACGGTGGAGACCTTGATTTTCCCTCCAAGAGACGCGGAATTGAGGGCGTTTTGGACATTCTGAATCGCCGGGACCAGCTGAGAAATTAGGCCCTGGTCGCCGGATGTCAACACCTCGTTACCGACGGTGATGAGGATGATGTTGCTCGCCGGGTAGAACGGGGACACGTTGGCGCCGACCCAGCTCTTGGCGAAACTCGGGTCGGATGCGAGACCCGGGATGTCGCCGTTCGCCGCTCCGATGACGATTCCGACGCCGGTGTTCGCCAGGGCTTTGATTATGGCCGGGTCGGAACCGTAAAGCCGAACTTTTTGTATTGAGGTGGACTGGAGCAGCTTCGCAGTGGATGATGGCGGCGGGAGGTTGTCGGCGACTTGGCCGTAGTTTACGCCGATAAATGATTGGCAATCTGCATTGAAAAAACAGAGCAATTTATCCTTTAATTTAAATTATGGGGTTCATTTCTTTTAAAGTAAAAATAATTTTTCGATAGTAGGATTAAGTCAATCAACATTTGAAGAGCTTACTTGCGAGGTTAACAGATAAAACGAAGAGTGATACTGCATGAAGGAATGTAATCGCCATGGCTGAAGACAGAGTGCTCTGTTAAATTCTCTGATGGTGAAAGAAGGGAGGGAGAATATTAATAGAAGGTAGGAAAGAGCAAGACTTGGGGCAAAATCGTAAATTAATTGTAACTTCCACGTGTTGAAACATGTGGACTACATATAATTAATAAACTTTCCGTGCTTTTAAAATGACTGAAAACGGTTTTACAAAAAAATATTTTTGAGTCCAAACACACTTGAAGTGCTTCCTGTAAGAAATACAGTTATGTTAGAAGAAGCACTGCAAGTATTTTTTTCAAGGTTTACTTTTATTTTTACTAATAATTGGTTCTAAAAATACTTTCACTAAAAATATATTCAGTTATTTTAAAAACACTTTTAAACGAGCTCAATATTTATCGCTCCTAGAATATATTAATTAAAAAAAATACAACCTTATAATTTAAGTATAATCGTAACACTATGTAGTAGTATTCTGATAAAAAAAAAAATTCCTAGCACGGACACTTGAGAACATTTTTCTTTTTTTCTTTTTCTTTTTTTTAAAGAGAAAGAACACCTTAGCATATAAGTAATGACAACAACAAACATATTTTTTCAGTCAGTTCAATATGTTTATCAAAAGAACAAAACAATCAATCCAAAACCACTTTAATTCATTACCATTATTTTATGAAAAGAAAGCACTTTTGTGAATCTACGGTCTACCAAAATCAACCAGCCACGTTACACAAAGCTAATTTTACTTCCTCACTAAGGAAGAAGGAAGCACTTCGTTTTAGAAAGTGACGACAATTTCAGCTGAAAGGAACATTGAACACCATAAAATAACCAATCAAATAAAGCACACTGGGAAAAAGTGCTTCTCATATATTAGTAGAAATATTAATTTGGTCTCTTGAATAACAACAAAAGAATTGAGATCCTTTTTGAATTTTTGTGTTCAAAGTCAGCGGATTTAGAGATTCCGACAACTCATTTTAAATTTTACGACTCATATTAACCTATTTACTGGTTCAATTCAAAACAAATTAAGAGTCTAAATCTCGCTTTTCCTATGAATAGCCCACTATCTCTATGTTTGCTGGCTTCGGACTTAGAGATTTGGAGAGGATTTTGATTCCAACAAACGCAAAAAGGTAAGGAAAATTTGAGAAGTTGGGTATAATTGGCGCGCAAGTCACCTTTTGAATAATGCTAACAATAATGGAAAAGAAAGAAGATTTCATTCAAAACTAAGCTTTCTGCCAAACACTTCTTGAATGCTTTAACTAAACGGTTCGCAAAAGAAATTCCAGTTCACGTGGAGCAAGAGCAAGCGAAGCATGGTGATGATGTTAACGGAGAGCTGTAGAGCAACAAAAGTAACCAGTACGAGCTCAGGTGGTGCTTTCACCCTCGCGGAATTAATGTTCATCTTTTACAAAATTGGAACGATACAGAGAAGAGTATGACCCCTGTGTAAGGACGACATGCATAAAATCGAGAACAAATATGAAGTTGGTGATGACAATTTTGATTAGTGGAATAAATCCTCATGATTAAAACAAAAAAGCACACTCATTACAAGAAAATTCTTCGATTAAGGATTACATTATAATTTATCTCTTTGAAAACCAAATATATCGAAAAAAATAAAACAAACTTTGCTCAAATGGCGTAATAAATCATTTTCGTGTTGATAATGGTACTTCCAGGTGTTCGTATTCAACAGGTTAATGTATTGCAGAAAAACCCGTGCGACGGAGGTCTCTGGCAAGCTCATCTACAAGTCCATTGAGCAGAAGCCTCTCCAAATCTTTCACAACTTCATCTACTTGAATAACTGCAAACATAGTTTCATCCCAACCCATATCCCACATGCAATTCACGTCCGGCTCCCAGTTATGCATATCGCTTTCCAGCATTTTCGGCAGATACGCTTCCACCTCACATTCATACTTTCCGTTTCTTCCGTAGAACTTCAGCGTCTCGAAATCTTTATGCAGTTGCCTAACCAGCTCATCCAAGGAATGTATTTTGACAAAACTTATCGATGTCTTCGCGCAGTTAGGATGGACATTGAGCTCGTGCCTTCTCCCTTTTCGTTTCATTACTTCATAGCCGCATTCTAATGTGAGCTTGATGTCTACATCCGGGCTGCAGTCGTGTCTGCTGTCGTGAAGAATGCCAAAAGGGATTTCGAGTTTGAAAAGTGCTTCTGCTGTGTTGAGGAAATGATGGCTCTTGATCACTGCCTGCTTCAAGTGGTTTTCGCTTTCTGTCAGCGGCTCTTGTTTTCTCATGTTGAATGCTTTATGGTGCTCCCGTACTTCTGGATAACAAATGTCCAAGCCAGCTTCACGGTTTCCTGCAACTTTAGAAACCTAATGAGTTCGCATTTTGCGTAAGACGAGAAAAACTTACCTGCAACTAGATGCCATTGTGAGCTACTTAAGTATTGCCACTTTTTCACATGGCAGCGAGTGATTGGCTTAAAATACTGCCACAATGAAATTCCCCCGTTGCAGAGAAGTTCTTCTCGTGGAAGATGGGAATTTGAATTGAAAGCAGAGGTTCTACTTACCATTAAGTGTAGTTGATGCAGTTATGCACTCATCATAACCGAAAACAGGTGCTTGATCTTGCTGATCGTACTGCATGACATCCAAAAAAGCTTAAGTCAGTTACCCGCCAATTTGAATTACAAATATTTTGTAACTGAAGACGTATCTTTTATTTGGAAGTTATGAACTTTCAAATTTTGTATAGATGGCCTTACACTTTCATTTGGAAGTAGAGTTTGTGGTTTTTCGAGGCTTTGACGTTCAACTTCATTGGGATCACACAAAGTGGGAGCCTCCAGCGTGGCTTCTTTATGTAGGTTTTGAGTTGAATCTACTGATTGAATGCTTGCTCTTGACTTGTTGGACTTGACGATGCGCGGCTCAGCTTGTTTTAGCCTGCTGGCTCTAACTTTTTCTGTTGCATTCTGGCTACCAAGTTTTTCATGGCTTCTTCTGGTTGCCACTTCATCAATTCTTCGAGGCATTTCGCTTTTATTCACTCTTCTAGATTTTGCCTTCTGCAATGGTGGTGCAGCATGAACAGGTCTCTCCTCCATAGCCAGTGGAGTGCCAAATTTTTCTTTCGATGGTTCAGGATCCAGGTACTTTGGAGAAGAATGGTTCGTGTCAAAATTCAAATCAGAAGAGCTTTTGCTTCTGACCAGATTTTCATGGAATCTGCCATTTGTAACTCCTTTGGGTTGCACTGCACCAGCGACTTCTCTCGTGTTTTTCCTATGTAGTCTAGCTTCGTCTGCATGTGTCTGCTTCTTTTGCAAATCCACTGCTCCTGTTGGCTTAGTCCTTGATATGATTTCGCCTCCTCGTTGTTTTCTTGCTGGCAACTTTGGTTGTGGACTCTGCTGCTCCTTCATCTCTGTTCCGCGCTTATCCTCCAGTGTCTCTGATTTCAAAAGCATGGATTGCTGCTGAAGTTCAAGATTGCTCTGTGAATTATGCCGATTTCTCAGGGGAATCTTGTTCCCGTTTTGCCTTTCCGTCTGAACCCTAATTTCCTTGAACTCTGTTTTTCCTTGCGTCACAAGTCTCGCTTCGGAACTGCTATGCCCCGCAGCTTTATTCGGTTTGACGCTCTGAGTAGTTTTTTGCTGCTTATCTGATTTGATGGTTGACTTTTCTGATCTCGCTACCGGTTTAAATCCTTCCGGGTCTTTCCATTGCGATGTTCCATCATGAACAACTAACTCAAGGCTGACATTGGGGAGCATGTTTTTTTCTGCTTGCAAAACAAATGTGGTATTATGCATCAATGGATCCTTAGTCTTAACTCCAGAAATCTTACTCCTTTCGCGCATTGTTTGCTCTCTCGTCCGGCTTTCTGTTTTTGACTTGGAACTCAAGTCTTCATGAACGTTTTGCTTCACGTTTTCCTTTTTCGGAAGCTCGTTCAACCCCATTAGTTTTGCAATTACATTTGGAATTCTTTCCTTTTCTGGTTTAGACTCTTTCGATTCTGCTGATGGATTCTTGATACCGGAGCTATGGCTGACTGACTGCCTCTGAGTAACTGATGGGGAGGAGGTTATTTTCCCTTGCTTTTCGCGGTTGAAGCTACTACTTTCTGTAGTATAAGTCAGAGCTGCAGCCATCTTCTGCATGAACCCCGTCCTTCCAACTTCTTGAATTTTACGCCCGTGTCTCGAACCCTTGTCAAATGAGAACCTTGGCAGATCAATTTGCTTTTGCTCATCTATTTTAACAGCATTATCTTCGTCTTCGTCATCTTCATCCTCATCTAGCAATGTGATCCGATTTTTCCTCTGAGAGCGGACCATGTATTCAGAAGTTTCCTGCAGGTTTACAAGCATCCTCAAGGACTCTTCCAAATCCATTGCCCCTTTCATTAACTCCTTCCCAACTTCTATTGAAAATCCATTGACATTAAGACCATTCGAGCATGCTTTTAGGATCTGATTCAACTTATGTGCCCCTCTCGATATTTCTTCGATATGGAGATAAGAAAGGTTAGGAAATTGGTTACTTGAACCAAAGTACCTATTCGTGCTACCTTTTCTTTCCATCTTGCTGAACTCCATGGCTCCCCTCCCAATTTGATTCAAAAATCCTAGCATTGAACTTCTGCTAGATGTATCCGCCCTCCCGAGCTTTCCTCCATTTTCAAGTGCAAAAGCCAATGCCATGGAAAGATCCCCCATTTGTTGTGAGCTTCTACCTCCTCTCCCATAAGCAACAATCTGATTCGAACCATCTTGAATAATCGGTGTTCTGCTACTTCCTCTGGAGCCAATCTGCAGTAATTCGAACGAAAATAAAAACATTTGGACCAAACGAAGTTCATTCTATTCCGATTCCTCAAATAACTGGAATACAACAATTTTGCGTCAGATTACTTACTGTTCCACTGGTTCTTGCATCCCCTCTTCCTCTGTAAGTTTGCTTGGAATAAGCATATGCATCTGTATCAACACATGAAAAAAAAGAAGAAACGCACATTATTTTTTGCACTGCATATGGATTTGGTCAATAAGTACACAAATAAATGCTACTTTAACGAAAGAACACAGATTATCTAAGCCTATTTAGGCCTAAACAGACTATCAAGATTGTTGCAAAAAAAAATGGACCGCAAATATGTTCGATCGAGTCACATTCAGAAAAATTTCAAAGATGAAACAGAAAAACCATACACTATGTCCTTTCGCCGACATGGGATTCACTCTCGAGTCTCGACAAGATGATATATTGGTCTATGATGTTTGCAACATTTGATCTTTTTTACCTTACATAAACTTTTTTTCATCCATGATTACTTGCAGTAAAAAGGACACAAGAAGATTCTTTCCTTCAAAACTGGTTTTATGCTTATAAATTTATACAGTTCGTTCGTGCTGCTTTAACTGTAGCCCTTACTCGTGCTCTGTGCTGGTGATGAAGAATTAAACATTTTCCTCATCAAGGACTAATTAGTGAGATTAATAAACATTTAAATGGGGTAGATTAGATTGAAAAACTTACCTATTGCCATGGAGTTCGAACGGTTCGAGCTCTGAGACGCACCCATTTTCTCCTTGCGGACGCGAAGATCATCCAACAGCTTCTGCGCAAAATCCGATCGCTTTGCCATGCTTTGCCTGCAGATCACTTGCGCAATGTTTCAGCTAGAAAATGGCGTTTGGGGCATTAAATCCCCTTAAAAAACAGAGAGGTGAGAGGGGAAGCTCAGTTTACATAATTTGTGGGTGGTGGAGGGATCCTTTCAAAGTTTGGTTTAGGTGGCAAGTCTCAAATTATTTATGGAGAGTTTTTGAATTTATTTTTATCGTATGATACAAAGATTGACGTAAACGTCATCTCTCTCTCTCTCTCGCTCTCTGTTACATATTGGTCGTGTGAATGACTACCTTATATTCCAATCTAAGCAAAGGCTGAGGTTTTTTAAATGGGGCTTCGCTTTCAAGCTTTCATTTTTCATCAACTTTTTACTGTTTAGCTTTGGTCTTTCAATGAGTATGAGTATCTGCTTCTCTCTCTCTCTCTCTCTCTCTCTCTCTCTGCACAATTTGTGTTTACCACACGATTCATGATGACGAGGAAGAAAGTGAAAAATGGCAAACGTGTGATCGACGACGGTGTGTAAATGACTAAATGAGCATGTTATCAATGTTTAAACAATAATTCAATCATTAATTTTTATGTTATTTAATTTATAAAATTTTATCTACAAATTTTATCTCCTTAACATTATCCATTGTTATATCCTATATTCTATTCACTTAGATTTTTGGGCAACAGATTTGGACTAAATAATCTATATTCTATTCACTAAGTTGGTTAGAAGTGAGTTATCTTTGTTCGAATCTTCGTATAGGTTTTCTTTAACACAATTAAAAGGTGTGGCCGTTGGCTTGAAAAATTGAGTACCGACCACATCGAATAGACTGACCATCCGTTTTTGGTTTAAAAATAAAACATAATTTCAATACTTTATCAAACTTAATGATAACTCGGAATGAATTAACTAAATAATTTAAATACTTTTTCTTTACCTAATTATTTTGATTTTGAGATATATATATATATATACACACACATATATATATTTAAAAATAAAACATAATTTCAATACTTTATCAAACTTAATGATAACTCGGAATGAATTAACTAAATAATTTAAAT
>JAOTRO020000007.1:1973943-1984969 GCA_028566515.2 Pyracantha coccinea | reverse complement strand
TTCATTTACATATTATTTGTTATATTTTTTAAGAGACAATTTTATAATTTCATATGTACGTATATATTAAAGGTTATGTTGGGAATAATAGTGGGTGGGAAAATAGCATTTTAATTTTTTAACTTTTTAAGGTGGGTGAGATTATAACGTGGGTGGGAAAATAAGACAATTGAGAGGGTCTAGTAGATCTCTTTTACAATATAAAGAAACCAGAACCAAAGGGAAATTGAACAATGGAATGATATCCACTCCGGATCTTTGTGTATCGTGCGTGTGGACTGAGAGATTCAAATCGTTCAAGAGAGAGAAAGATATCTTGGTCGTTCAAGTTTCTAGATTTTTGTGAAATAGGTCAGTGGGATGGACTAATGGGAATGTGATTAAATTAAGTAGTTTGAATTTCTCGGTTCGGCCCGCAGGATCTCAATCCTTGATCAATAAGACACCAACCACAATTAAAATATTTATTTTGTCTAGGTAGAGAGAGTTTTGTTGTGCTGGCCGGCCCTAGGAAAAGGAACTTTGTTGGCACTTGGATTATTAGCTTAAGCCTAACTGCTCAATTTATTTTCAATTTAAGACACACATTTTTGTCAACGATAGATGATGCTCAAGTTTATCTAAAACAGTTTTGAAATATGCAATTTCACGTACCTAATCCCTTTACAAATAAAATCTCACAGAATCTCTTTCATCGGGATAAATAATGTAATTTTCATACAATTTAATTAGCATACATGACATTATTTTATCGATTCAGATGACGTAATGATGTTAGAGGATGTATGAAAGTCTTGTTCCATTTTGATCTCAATAATGCAAGAGCTATTGCTTATCTAAAATTGATTTGAAAGACCACCAAAAAAAATAAAAAAATTGTTTTGAAAAAGGTAACCCAAATAAAATTGTGTATGAAAAAAATAATAAATTAACCTTTTTTGAAAATAAAATCTTGATTTGATTAGTCAGGTGACGGGAACGAAAGATTTTTTAGCGGGTAGGAACATGTTCTGTTACTTCAAGTAATATAATACAAGTGATTGAAAGTCTTGTTACACTTTGTGTAACGAACTTATTATCGGCATACTAATTATCTGAAACCCGCTATTTATATATTCCCTGTTTTTCCACGTATGAAGTAACGGTTCTTTAACCGTCAAGGTCAATCACCCTCTCCCATTTCTCAACGACCTCCTCGTGATCTCATCTCCCACCACACAAAGCCCTCCCCATTGCCTTTCGGAGCTCGGGAATCTCGAATTCCTCCGTCGTACACCACCCGCCGCCGCCGCCATTATTATATTAATTTCTCATTGCCCCACATGGCCCACATCCATTTATAAATACCCCTCTGAAATCGCTCTCTCTCGCTTCCCTCCAAAGCACAGAGAGCGACGACCTTTCTCACATACCCCCCAGAAGCGGAGCCACCGGCCATGGACCCAGGCGGAGCAACCAATGTCGCCACCGCGCGCGGCGGAGGCGGTGAGGTCGGGGTCCGGATTCACCAAACCCGACGGCTCCCCGATTTCCTCCAGAGCGTTAATCTGAAGTACGTGAAATTAGGGTACCATTACTTGATCTCTAATCTCTTAACCCTCTGCTTTATCCCGTTGATTATCGTAACCCTAATCGAAGCCTCCCAAATGGACATTTACGACATTCAACAACTCTGGTTCCACCTCCAGTACAATCTCGTCGCCGTCATCATCTGCTCCGCCGTCCTCGTCTTCGGGTTGACCGTCTACATCATGACCCGACCCAGACCCGTTTACTTGGTCGATTACGCCTGCTACCGCCCGCCCGATCACCTCAAGGCACCGTACCAGCGCTTCATGGAGCACTCCCGCCTCACGCAGGACTTCGACGACTCGTCGCTCGAGTTCCAGCGCAAGATTCTCGAGCGCTCCGGCCTCGGCGAGGAGACTTATGTCCCGGAGGCGATGCATTACATCCCTCCCCGGCCGTCGATGGCCGCCGCCAGGGAGGAGGCGGAGCAGGTGATGTACGGTGCTCTGGATAATCTGTTTGCCAATACCCATGTGAAGCCAAAGGACATTGGGATTCTCGTTGTGAATTGCAGCTTGTTTAATCCGACGCCGTCGCTTTCCGCCATGATTGTTAATAAGTACAAATTGAGGGGTAATATTAGGAGTTTCAATTTGGGGGGAATGGGTTGTAGTGCTGGGGTTATAGCGGTTGATCTTGCAAAGGACTTGTTGCAAATCCATCGGAATACTTATGCTGTTGTTGTTAGTACTGAGAACATTACTCAGAATTGGTATTTTGGGAATAAGAAGTCTATGTTGATACCCAATTGCTTGTTTCGGGTTGGGGGTTCCGCGGTTTTGCTTTCCAATAAGTCCGTTGATAGGAGGCGGGCTAAGTACAAGCTTGTTCATGTTGTGAGGACCCATCGTGGCGCGGATGATAAAGCTTTCCGTTGTGTTTATCAGGAGCAGGATGACAAGGGGAAGACTGGTGTGTCTTTGTCAAAAGATTTGATGGCAATTGCTGGAGGGGCGCTAAAGACCAACATTACCACTTTGGGACCTATTGTGCTTCCGATAAGCGAGCAGCTTCTTTTCTTTTCATCACTTGTGGTTAAGAAGCTGTTCAATTCCAATGTCAAGCCTTATATCCCAGATTTCAAGCTGGCATTTGATCATTTTTGCATACACGCTGGGGGAAGGGCTGTGATTGATGAGCTGGAGAAGAACCTGCAGTTGCTGCCTATACATGTGGAGGCTTCTCGGATGACTCTACACCGATTTGGGAATACTTCGTCGAGCTCCATTTGGTATGAACTGGCGTATATGGAGGCCAAGGGGAGGATGCGCAAGGGCAACCGTGTCTGGCAGATTGCCTTTGGAAGTGGTTTTAAATGTAACAGTGCGGTCTGGGAGGCGCTTCGGAATGTGAAGCCATCTCGTAATGGTCCTTGGGAAGACTGCATTGACAAGTATCCTGTGAAAGTAGTTTCCTAGCTCAAGAACATTATTCTGGTTAGACTCTCTCCATTCAGGTTTATCTGTCAATACTAGCCTAACCAGTCTATCTTGCATTTTTCACTTCTTGATGCTGTACTTTATTTGGTTTTTGTTGTATTAGATACTTGATGTTAAACTGTGGTCTTTTGGTGCTCGATTATCGCATACGTTTCAGTCATTTGTCCAGGGAAGTTACAATTTGTAGCATTGCTGATTTTTTGTATTGTGAATGCTTCCCATTTGCCATGTTGGATGTATCTCTAATTGTATGTCGACATGTAGAGTTTAGTTTTTCGATTTTAGTTAATTCAACTTGTATCAGAATCTCTGTCTTCAATAGTCAATAAAATAAATTCATTCTGATGAACGTTTTGTGCACGGTAGAATTCTGATTGTGTTGCCGCGTTATACAAAACTCTGCCCATCTTCATCTCTTCGCTTTTGGGCTCACGGTGTGGATTGAAGAGACCTCAGCGATAACACACACAAAACACATGAACATAACCACTGCTGAATTATTGAATTACTAGAAGAAAGTAGCACTGCCTTAGTGCCTTAGTGCCTTGTGCTTATGGGTGAGGAAATTTTTTATCTTCGAAATGCATGTATTATTATTTTAGCATTTTACGCAATTCGGACGAGCTTCATGCTCACCCTTTGTGCTTGTGTGACCTAATTAGGTATACTCTTGTATATGCTTTATTGATATGGTTCACAAAGTTTACTTCTTGGAAGAGTTCGTGACAACAAAATGAGTAGGTTTATTTCAAGTGTTTATATTATTAGCTTTAAGTATTGTAAGTTATGTCACACAGATATCCGAAGTTGCACCCTCTCGGCATCTTGTCGATTGGAGGTTTTAAATCTCAGTAGCTAGACCGAATTCTGAAACTATTAAATTTTCATCAACGAAAATTCTAGAATGGAACAAGATCCATGGCCGCCGATTCCTCAACCAAGGATTCAATGTCTAAGAATCCAAAGATCATAGATCCGAGTTTCTGCTATGAGTCGGTCCATACTAGACAGACGAGAGTTTCATAGAGTTAGGCTTTTAACTGTTGTTTTACATGTTATGCGTGGTGCAAATCTAGGTTGATGGCAATTATTGACTAATAGAGCTTTTTATGTCCTTTTTATCCTGGAAAGTGGGCAATTTTTGCACATGCTTTGACCTTTTTTTTCTTTTTCTTTTTTAAAGTTTTAACAAAACATTTCCGGCACTGTTTACTTCTAACAAAAAATCTTTTTTTACCTTTTTTTTGTATTACTCACTGCACCTTTATTTGTCATTTTTTTTCTTTAAAATTATTATTATTATTATTATTATTTGAACTTTTCTTTAATTTTTTTTTATTTTTATGATCAGGCACATGCTTTTACCTAATTCCATCTCTTCAAATACACATTATTAAATGAATTTCAAACTTTTGTTTTTTTTTTTTAATTTTTCCAAAATTGAGATAAGGAGACACGGATGCGCAGGCTGGAAGGTGTGTGCAGAGGTGGCACGTGCCCTGTCTGTAGATTCATCTCGCTATGGATACACACATACAGATTTTAGAGTGGTACTTCAATTATTTTGGGACATAGTAACCGCACATCTCCCACACACTTTTGTTTAATGATATTCGTTAATTTTATTTGAATTATTTTGGGCCCATTATCAATGACATCTGCTTATTTTTGCTGGAACTTGCCCATGTTAAGCTCAATCATGTTCGAAAGGAGGCCAATCCCGCTGCCCATCGACTTGCTCGATCTGGGATTGGCAGGATTGATGAATTTCAATGGAGGGAGACTGCTGTTCCTAAGCTATTGGCGGATAGGTAAAGTTAGTTGTTCGTGCGGGACGCTCTTTTTCTCTTCGTCTGTGTTGAAAGTATCGGCAAAGTTTTCATTGAGACTCATTTAAGCACACTATCATCTACTTTGTACATTTTATCTTATATCAATAAATATCATACTTCTCTCCACGAAAATAATAATAATTAATTAATTAATTAATTAATTCAATGACTAGAAATAAAGAGGGGCATGTGAGAGGTGAAAAATAGTGTGTGAGATTCACTTGCCTTAATTTATCAAGGTCTGTCATCCTCCCAAACGGTATTTCAAATTACTATGTCATTTGACATTTTCATATATGAAAGCTGAAACGCATGACAATGACGTTATTGGTGTGCATTACCATCACCGTGGCATATTCGGTGCAGGTAAGCCCTTGTCATTTCTGCCTATATGTCGGTTTTAGTTTAATCAACATTAATACACCTTTAGGTCGTTTAATTCTCGTCTTCAATTAGTAAATAAATGGAGTTCTTCTCTTTGGACAAAAAGAAGAAGGGATATTTAAATTGTTCTTCACTCCCAATTTCGATTCAAATTGGGAAATTTACGCAAACTTTACAGAAAAAAAAACCGACAGAAGGACTCCACGAACTAAAAACAAGTTGAGGGGCTAAAATATAACTCGTAGATAAGTACAGGGACTTGCTCCAAATTAGTAATTACCCACTCACTGGTTATTCCAAACACAAACTAACAGTAACAGTGGACCCTTGGACCTAGGCCCATTTACAACGTTAAATGGTCCATGCCTGCACATGCCTTGTCTATAGATTCTCATTCCCAGAGTACAGCCGGAGTGGCGGTAGGCCTGGCCAATAATCGAGGTGACGGTATCCCAGACCAATCAATTGTGCCCGCCAAAACCTACTAATGTTCAGTTTAAGACGTGAATTTCAATGATAAATAAACCCTTTACCCGTGCTAGTGAATTCAAAATCTTCACATGGTAATGGTATGAATATAAAACTGGAAAGGCTTTATGACCGAAGAAAGCTGCTGGCATGGAATGCATGGAAACCAATCGAGTTCTTACATACATACAGCACTATATGAGGGCGATACAAAGTTAATAAAACTGTAAGACAGTTGTGAGTTTATAACTACCTATTGAAAGATACAAACAAGCAACGAATGTGGCAAGAGAACACCGAGTGCTGGCTGAAGAAATTCACGAAAAATGCACGTTTGCACAGTTCCCGTAGGATAATCTCAAAATGGGACTGCAGAACTGGTATCTTCCAACAGAAGAGAGCAAGTAGTATGAAAGAACGGTAAAGAAAACCTTATCTGAAGGACCATTGAATCTCTTCCAGACTTCTTCCCTTTGTCTCCGGAACCCAAATGGAAACAAATACAACGGCGAAAGCACTCACCAGCATGTAAATGGTGAAGGTTCCTGTTGAAAGTGGAACCAAAGCCATTAGCCCGAAAAATGTAACAGATCAACAAAACTACTCAACAGTACAACGAACGGTAAAAAGGCAAGTGTACAGGTCTCCACATTTCTTTGGGATGTAACCACAGCTTTTTTAGACATGTTACCAGCTGTATTGAGGGAGACAGAGAATAAGAGAGAGAGATAAGAGGAGGCATACCTCCACTGCTCCATTCCAGTAGCAAGTTTGCCGTCATCGTGACTACCCAGGATATGAACCAATTGGCAAGTGTTGCTATGCTTCCAGCAAGGCCTTTAATATTAATTGGAAGAATCTGCATTGCCAAATTCACAATTTGTTAGATGTTCCAAAAACAATATTCAGCAACAAGTAATAAGAACAAAACTTCATGCTCGATGCAAGTCATGAAACACTACACCTGACGTGACTCTATTATTGGCATACCTCAGACATTATAAGCCATGGAATAGCTCCCATACCCAGAGAGAATGAAATTACCATGGCCTGCAAGAATAGCGCGCGACAATGGAAATTACATATAGGAAAAAATGAAGAAGCACTATCCTTTGACTCGTGATTTAAAAAATTTACATACCACAACTCCAACCACTGATATGATGCCCAATATGTTATGAATATTTGAATCAACATCCACAAGATCCTGCGATCAGGTGGAATTCCTTTTGAGAATAGACACAAAAGAATAACATAGCCATAAGATATTTGTACAAACATGAGAGGTTTCATACCTTTATGTAGAATGCTATCGCAACAATGAGGAGGAAAATCGTCATTCCAGCAGAAGAGATCTACAATGAAAAGTTTAAATTTTCTCCATCTACTCCAAACAGATAATACACAAACAGCTCAATATTGACAAAAGAAAAAAAGAAGTCAAACTCACAAGAAGCAAAAGACGACGGCCTGCTTTGTCTGCCAACCATGTAGTCACCCCAGTCGCTATGACCTAAATGCATCAAGATTCTTGTTATGTTTGCAGATTGAGAATATTGAGTGCGAGAAGAAACAAATTCTGAAGTTATCTTCTTGCTTTTACCTGAACAGCACCGAGACCAACTGTGGCTACATTACTTGACGAAATCCCTGTTCAAACACTAAAACTAATAAGAGCCATTACACATTAAATAAATCTGACTTCCAGTCAGTTTTCCACTACGGCATACATGTAATACAGGTATCTATGAGTGTACTATATACACAATAATATGGTGGTACATGCACACACTTCATGTTGGGTCAAAGGAAACAAGTAGCAAATGATATCAAAGTATTCATATGGTTCCATAGAGCATCCCAACTATGTTCTTTCATATTAGTAAGGAAACTTACCCGCAGATTCAAAAATGGTAGTAGAATAGAATAGAACACCGTTAATTCCACTTAGTTGTTGAAGAACAAGTAAACCAATTCCAATCTGCAAGGGAACAGTTTGTGAAAACAGTTAGTTAGTTTTTGACATATAGATCACATTTTGGATTAGAGGATACCAAAGTAGACAATCAACTCTTTTGGACTATAACTAATACCATTAGAGGAAGCCAATATCTTCTTTGTTTAAGCTGTGCAAACCGAATTGTTGTTCTTTTGGATGTTGATGCTACAGACCTCTGCCCATTACATATCAGAGAAATTATTTACATAGGTGAATTTCCAAGAGTGATGTGGTCATAGCATAGTTCAAATGACATTATCAGGAAATTATGGCTTTGTACCTTGATTTCACCGACTTCAACTGAAATATCTGTATCAAATCCTCGGAGAACTTGCAGAGAAGCTTCAAAATCCTCTGTCATGCCCATTTTTGCCTGTTGAGGTCAAAACACAAAAAAGATGACCGTGATATCATATTTAGCATTGTAACTGTGATCAAGAGGTTTCTGTGAACTTACCAGCCATCGAGGAGATTCTGGAATGAAAAAGAGCCCGGGTATCAATATCGTACAAGGCAATATTCCTGAAATTTTACCCGGGTATAAATCTTCTGTTAGTAGTGTACTCTTGAATAATTAATTTCCTTCCTTAAAGGAGGATAAGAAGTTGAAATTTCATTGAATGTAATTAAAGTTATTAAAGTTAATAGCATGACTTGTCTTTGCTTATGGCTATAGAGAAATTGTTATAGAAAACCAAATACCACTCCACGGATGCCAAAGGTTTAACCATGACAGTACTGAAAAAGTTAATTGGCTTGGGAATGTAAGTGACGCAATGGAGCCAAGTTTAAAGTGTTCTCTGAAATATCAAATAAGATGTCCTTTATGTACTCAAATTTCTAATGTAATTCTTTCAAGTAAATCGAGTTTAAGAAAATCCTACATCCATGACAGGTAAGAACAAGTGATGTGAACACCAGAGTGACTTTTTAAGAAGATTACCCAGAACTGCAAGTATCCTCCATTGAACAAACAGTCCAAGCAGATAAGCCAGCATTATTCCAATCGTTACAGAGAGCTACAGAAGAAGGATTTTAAATAATCTGATTAGAGACAGATGTTAGTAACCATTAACAGCAACTCATGGTAAAAATAAGGTACTAAACAAGGGCAACCTGATTGACTGAACCCAAAGCGCCTCTTAAGTTTTGAGGTGCTATCTCAGCTATATATACAGGCACCTAGCAATGATCAAACCAAATCAGTACTCTCACAGTTCCAGACTACACATTTTCGACAATAGAAACACTTGAAACAACTTGAATTTACCGTGTAGGAGATTATTCCCACGCCAAATCCTTCCAACAACCTTCCCATGTAGAGAAAAGAAGAATCCTGCAAAAAGAATGATATCAGACAGCATGTTCCCGGCTGCATTTTTCAGAAGTTATGAAAACTCACTTTGGCAAATGATATGGCAAGCCAACCGATAACATTAGGAATAGCCGCGATCATTAAGGACTATAATTAGCAAAACCCCGGATTAGAATTAAACAAAGCTGCTTAATAAGGAAACTAACAAGCGATTGAATCCTACCCCTTTGCGCCCAATATACTCAGAAATCTGACCGCTGGCTATGGCTCCAACCATAGCCCCCACGTTCGACAAAGAACCGAAAAGCGAAAACTGAACCAGATGATAAAAAATAGTAAGAAACTAAATTAAATGAAAAAAAAAAAACAACCCAATACGCAGAAACACTGAGATTCGAACCTCTGATACTGTAAGTCCAAGATCCTTGATGATTGCTGATTGGGTCGGCGATGAATATCCAGACTGCAAAACCCAAAAATGTGATTCATAATTCAGCACATATGAATACAAAAAAGTAAAATCGAGCTCAAGCTTCTGTTTTTGTGAGCTCTCTGCAACCGAAAAGCTCAGCGTCTCTAAAACCCAATAGCTCAAAGGCTCTCCAATGGCGGAAAACAATTGAAGAAGAAGAAGAGCTGTGCTTACGGTGAAGCCGAATTGGATAGGACCCAGAGCGACAATCAAGACGCAAGCGACAACAGAAATGGAGCTATCACGGATCACCTGAGAGCCCATCATGCTGGATTGCCTGGAACCCATGCGGTACCAGCTCCCAGTGTGGAGGAAGGGCTTCCGGAGATCTCCCCTCCCCTCCTCATTGTCGTCCCGGAAACTCATTTTTCTCGCCTTCTCCGATCAGAGAAACACAGAGCTTTGTCGCCGCACGCAGAAGGTGGTCGACGAAATGGCCAATGCAAAAAAATAAAAATAAAAACCAGAAAAAAAATATTTAAGAAAAAAGTTAAGATGGATAGCCAATGGGATGTTTCTTCGTGGTGTGCGACGGGAAGGGATCATTTCCTGATCCTTCCGTCAAATATACCTTAGCCACAAATCTGGACTCTTAGAATTTGATCTAACGGCTAAAGTTATTATAATTTTTAATATAATTTTTTGTTTTTATCCGTTGAATCAAATTTCAAGGATCTGGATTGAACGAGAGGATCTCTTTCCGTGCGCGACTGCCGTGATGTAATATGTCCAACTGCAATCCTTGGCGTTACCTCTAGTCTCGTGGGATGACTGTGCCACCAGGCTCTCCTTCTGCCACGTCGCTGTGTGAAACAATATGCTTGCCCTCAATCCTCGTGATTCACACTTTGAGTGTCTGAATATTTTTGTATTTTAAATGGAAAGGGCAGAAGGAGCATGAGAGAACGTGAAGGTGATAAGAGAGGAATTTAAAAAAATAAAATAAAAAATAGAGATATGATATAATTATATATCTGTGAGGTTTAAAAAAAATTGTAAAATTTGGTTTGTGGAAAATTATTTTAAGATAGCATTCACATATTTATTTTTACTTCTCATCCACCCTTGGTAATTTTGGTCATTTATTTTCTTCAATTTATTCGATCTGACAGCTGAAAATTAAGAGAAATATGTGAGAAATAAAACTGGATGTATAGATATCACTACCCTTACTTTATTGCTCGTGATTTTATTTTGTGGTAGAAGATTAAATTGTCTTTTCTCCATTTTTGGTTGACAAAGATAATTTTGCTAAGAAGTAATTTAGATAAAAAAAATAATCGCGATGGAAATAGGAGTCGAGAGTCGCCAAATTTAGGACCAAAGAATAGTTACCAAATTACTATCTTAATTTTTTTTTGTTATTAATTGATATGGCATGTAATAGAATATTTTTTACTTTTTTGGTGAATAATCAGGTTTAAAGTGTGTTTGAATAAGAATAAACAAAATACATACGTATTAGTTGGCTTCTCTAGTATTATGCAAATTTAATTAGCATGTTGAGTATGTGTCTAATTGTTTATTTGGTGAAGAATTTTGATATGG
>JAOTRO020000007.1:1937749-1949771 GCA_028566515.2 Pyracantha coccinea | reverse complement strand
AGGTCTCCCCACCCCTCCAAATTGTTTGACTAGTACCTCAGTTTCTGAGATGAACTTTTATTCGATAAGAATGTTGTTGTGATGGTATCTCAAGTTAATATAATGATATTTGAAACTAATTATGTACTGTTATAATAGATAAGTTTCTCTTTCACTATTAATAAAGAAAAATTCTTATGTTTGGATGATCGGACTATATGGTTTTTTTACCTATTTGCTCCTACTCGAGCAATTCTTAAGTTTGAATGACCGGACAATGTGACTGTTTGACCTGAGAGATGAAACTTCTCACCTGTTATTACTCCCCTTGTATTCGACCCCACCCAATGTGTCTTCGATTGGACAACCACTTGGTCTGGTCGTCCTTCCCAATGAATTCCTCCTCACGGCCTTAAAGAAAATGTTCACAAATATATAGCTAGGAAGATGACAAATAAGATGTTTGGTTTACTAATTTCTAAAAAAATAATCTTAGGCCATGTGGTCTACTCTTTTCTAGATCATTTTTTTTAATTATTTCAAATAGTAGACAAAGTGTTAGAAAAATGAATGTCATAACAAGCCTCGCGTATTGTCGCTAGAATGCAAGGCATGACATGTCTTGACAAGCCATGATTTGTTTTGACACGTTAACTCTCCTATCGTAGCACGCCATAACAAACCTTGCGAATTGTCGGCAGAATGCATGGCGTGTCATGACATATATTCTGCCGACAATTTGCGACGCTTGTCATGTTGAGGCCAACAACAGTGTTTTGGCATGCGACGATACGAGGGTTAGCGTGTCATGCCATGCATTTTTTAACACAGTGACAAGCTAACCCTCGCATATACGCACGCCAAAACTTCGTTGTTAGCCCCGACACTAGCCTCGCTTCTAAATTATTCTGAAATAGTAGGTAAAGTGTTGGCAAAAAGCATGTAAAAAAGGATCTAGGAAAGAGTAGACCCAGAGCCTTAAATTATTTTTTTTGGAAATTACTACAACATAGTAGGCAATTATATATGAAGAGTTCTTACAAATACGAACACGTTCACTGATTGAGTTGAAAATTTATAAAGGTTATTACCGGTAAGAACGCTTGTAAATATTTCAACTGACAAAATGAACGTGTTCTTACCTGTAAGAACACGTGTAAATTTTCAGCTCTACTAATGAACATGTTCCTACCGGTAAGAACACGTTCATATGTGACCCTTTTTGTACTAATTTCTAAAAAAATAATTTTAGGCCTTGGGTCTACTCCTTCCTCGATCAATTTTTTATTTATAATTATTCAGAAATAGTAGGCAAAGTGTTAAAAAAAATGCATGTCATAATAAGCCTCACAAATTATCGCCAGAATGTAAGACATGACATGTCTTGAGAAGCCATAACTTGTCTTGACACGCTAACCCTCCCACCGTGACACGTTATAACAAGCCTCACGAATTGTTGACAGAATGCATGACGTCTCATAGATGTTTTTTCTTCTGATGTTGATGGTTGCGTTAGTGTTTTGTGTCTGAATAATTTACATTGTGCAACATGTTTTTATGAGCAGGAAGGAGTCTGTCTGTTTAGTCGAGTTGCTTGGATTCTTTGGCTTTGGAGATGCTGCAACAATGGAGGAACAAGGAGATCGCATATATATATATATATATATATATATATATTCAGGTAAATGTTCTTGAAATCTTCGTTTGAAAAATCCACTAAATCTATCTGATTCTTTGAATTTTTAATATCTCAAGTCCACTTGTGGGAAAGTTGTTATAAGGATGGATCCCTTTTAGTTCTTGTGGAATCTCTGTTCTTAGTTCTCCCAGCTATAAGGTCTCCCCACCCCTCCAAATTGTTTGTTAGTCCCTTAGCTTTTAGGATGAACTTTTCTCTAATAAGGATGTTATTGCGGCAATATTTCAAGCAATATGCGTTGTTGTAAACTAATTATGTATTGTCACAAGAGATAAGTTTCTCTCCCACTGTCATCATAGAGAAATTTTAAGGTTTAGATGATCAGACCTCGTGGCCATTTGACTTATTTCCTTCCAACGGAGAAAAATACTTTAAGTTTGGATGATCGGACTACGTGACTATTTAACCTAAGAGGTAAAACTTCGCACTTATTACTCCCTTTGTATTTCGACCCCACTCAACATGTCTTCGATTAAACAGCCACGTGATCTGATGATCCTTACCAATGACTTCCTCCTCATCATGGCCTTAAAGAAAGTGTTCAGAAATAGACAGCTTGGAAGATGACGGATAAGATGTTCCGTTCACAAGTCTATGACTTTTGAGGACCCAAAACTTTTGACATCTGATGTCTTTTAGATTAGAAATGGGCTATTTGGTCTGACCAAAAAGCACTACTAGCTTTAGAACGAGAACCACTGACTTTGGAGATATTGGAGTCCAGGTTCCCCCACCACACAAGGTCCAATCATCTGCCACCAAAAAGCTTTGATCTTTGAAGGAGGACCACTCTAAGAGGAGAATTTTTGCATCAAAATCTTGAGGTCTTTTGATCTTTGAACAATTCTGTGTTGATAGAGTGTTCGAAAAGATAAGAAGGTTCATCTGCCAGCCTGTGGGAGTTGTGCAATATTTGTGGTGATATATATGCTTTATAGCATTGTCGAAAGATCACGGGTTCGAGTCATGAGAAACCACCTCTTTGGAAAGTAAAGACAAGGTTGTGCACGATAGACGTTACCTATCCCCCAGCCCCAATTCTCGCAAAACATGCAGCCTTGTTGGCTTGTGATCGCCCTTTATAGCATGCCGAATATATCAAATATTGAGTTCCTAAGAAATTGAAATTGAATCTGCAACTATACTAGATAGAGTATATGTTGCTTTCGAAATTGGAGGCAAATGGGATCGCGAATATTGTTCTGTGGCCCGACTTCTTGTCGAGATACCATATTATTCCCCCTTTTTGTTTACAATTAGGTTAATATGTGCTCGAAAATGGATCAACGAGATTAACACCGTGAAATCACACACACACACAAGAACACGAGGATTTTGCCGTAGTTCATCCGAATTAGGTCGCGTCCGTGGTTGGGTGTTCCGATGTTTCGTTATTGTAATGTGGTGTTACATTTTATGTCCGGGCTTTGAGAGGTTAAAGAGAATATGAGACTAAAAATAAACGGGGTCCCTAAATCAAGAGGCGCAATCTTAAAATGACGGTGATGGAACATTTTTTTTAAAGGGATACCCTCACCTTTGCATTTATTAGGTGGCCTAAGTGATTCCCGAAATAAAGGTTCGTTCAAAGTTTTTCAAAACCATTTTGGCTAGTCAAAATTAGACTTGGATTTCGCTTTGAAATCCTGCGATTTTCGTTTATTTCTTTCCTTTGAAAACTAGTCATTGAAAATTATAATTGATTCTTTATTAATCAAGCAATATGGAGATTGGGAATTCGAATACATGACTTTAGGGATGAGAGTTCTTAATCACTTGAACTACAATTTCCGTTTCTAACACATGAAAGTCTTAGGAAGCTTTATGTTGGAGGTATTTTTGAAATTTGCTCTACAGTAAATTGATGAACATAAACTGAGATATGTTCTTCTAATAGTACTCTCCTTTGATGTACCCAGTAAGTCGCTTCAGTTCCCCGCTTTGCTGCTCAACCACTGCCCGGACTACATCTTTGATCGAAATCATGCCAACGAGCTTCCCATCTATAACTGGAGCGTGCCTTATTTGATACTCTGTTGACATGAAAAAAATCGTCACGTAATTGCTTCCACACGTTCATAAACAACCAAATGATTGTTCACTTCAATGTCTATGGTAGTTAAAGAACAGAAATCGTGCCACGGCGTACCTGTCATAAGTTGCATAGCTTGAAGAACGTTCATGTCGGATGTTACTGTTATTAATTTGTTCTGTTTAAGACGTAAAACTAAAGTTCATAAAAAAAAATCGCCTGTCCAAAGTCGATTAGTTACTAAGAATGCAAGCTTGAACTGACCTCATTAGTCATAATCTCTCCAACTCTTGTGTAGATGGGAGATCTTTCCTGTGCAATTACTTTCCTCAGGTAGTCTGCTCGGTTCACACCGCGGTCAATAGAATCCGAATTAACTTGTTGAGACATAATTTTTTTCATGCAGTTAGTTCTGTAAATAACTTACCTCTTTCTGTGATGATTCCTGCAATATGCTGATGCTCTCCCGGCTTTAGCACCAGTAACGACCCGATATTGTTTTTCGCCATCTGCAATTTCATGCTCATATGTAATATAAACACGAGTGTAGTATGAGTTTTATATGTACAGATGCATGGTAAGATCGTACGTTTTTTACTGCATCAATTACTGCGTCGTTCGTGTGACACCAGAGCAAGGGTCCGGTTTCTTCATTACTCTTTGTCGCCAGTACATCTGCCACAGTTACGTTCTCCAGTCCTTTTTCCTGTGCAGGTGGAGAGGTAACCCATTTTAAACGTGAAACTATCTTTTCTAACCCGGCAGCTTCTCCCCCACGCGAATGCTGTAAAATTGCAGACTTTAGTATTTCCTCGCATGACCGCACAGCCCGCGAAATTGCTTGCATTTTTGTTCCTGTTTAAGGAAAATCACGAAAACTTCGACAATTGTTGGTTGAAGTTGGACAAAAGAAATAGATGAAAACTGCTGATACAGACCTTGGTGTGCAGGTACGAAAAGCTACCTCAGAACTCGATTGGAAGCTCCCGTTATGACGGAGAAAGTGTACGCTGCCTCATGTATGGTAATTCGGTGTAGCAGCCGAAGAAGGAGCAAGATGATGGTGTAAGTCATCTCTTACTTGACAATGTACTTGCATCTTATTCCTTTCTTGAATGACTGCATGAAGGAAAATTTACTTTGCTTCTACTCTACATTGTTTACTTCTTTGCCAGGTTACTTGCCCAGATGGAAAGTTTATATCGAAAATCCAGAGCCACCGTGGAATCTCAGGTGTAGGTAAGTTTCTCTTCCGAGAAGGTGTGATTGAATTAAAAGTTGCAATTCTGCATGCCTTTCCGGGATCCTCCGAAACAAGAAAATGAGAGATTCCATACCTGTTAGGGAAGGAATACCTGCCTTCCGGAATGGCGGATTTCTCGTGAATCATAAGTTTGTAAGAGAGGTGAGCATCCATATCCAGAAAAGGTATAAACCAATTTGACAGAAATCGCAGAAAGTTTCCAAGGTATCTGATACAATTTCGATATATACCAGACCTTTCGTTAAGTGGTGAGCATACTTCATCTTCTTCAACAAAGCCAACCTTCTCATTTCCAAACCATACATGGCAGACAAAAAGCATTCACAATCATTTCGCTTTCGGCTCCCTTGGCGTACACGTGGTTCTCAAGTAGAACCTGACCCACGTCCAGTGGCTAGAACCCAAAACCCTGCCCAGACCACCACCTCAATCCCTGTTGAGCGACCACCATTTCGGCCTGCTGGGAAAGCCCCTGTGAAAGCCTCTCCTTCCCAAGCTCAGGCTACAGCGAGGAATGAACCTCCACCACCATCACCATCTCGTTCTCCCACCGAGTCCCAAAATTTTTCTAGTGGGACAACTCAAACTCGGGTTGAAGTTGAATCCTCTCCATCCACACCATCCTCGCCATCCTCGCCATCCTCGCCATCCTCACCATCCTCACCATCTCGTCCTGCCACCGAGTCCCAGAATTCTTCTAGTCGAACAACTCAAACTCGGGTTGAAGTTGAATCCTCTCCATCCTCACCATCTCGTGCTGCCACTGACTCCCAAAAAACTTCTAGTGCAACAGCTCAGACCGGGGTTGAATCCTTTCGATCCTCACCATCACGCACAGCTTCTCAACTCCAAGCAGCATCACAAGAATCCCCTAAAGCGCAATCTCAGCCACACACTCAAGAAAACTCTCAGCTTCCTTCCTTTTCCGCTGAATCTCCATCACCTGCTACTCAACCAGAACCAAAGGAACCACATGCAGAAATCAGCACATCCGAAACTATTTTCAAAGCTCAGAATAATACTCCAACCACCGTTCAAACTCATGCAGCTTCCGCAGAAGCTGTGGAAACCGTTGATTCACCCAAGAAGGTAGATCCTGATACCATTGGCGGAGGTCAAAAGCACCATCCCGAATCAGAGACAGAGTCGAAAAAGCATAAAGAAAGAGAGAAAGTACTGCTAATGATAAAGGAAGAAAAGGCAAACGATCCAGACTATAAAGAACTGATGCAAGAAACAGCCACTCAACTCCATGCTGCAGTAACAGGCTTCGGAAAGCACACCAAAGACCTACTTGAAGTTGCATCGCAAGCAGAGCAGCGGCACAGAAAGGAAGAAGCTTTTGACAGAAAGGAGACATTAGCCAGCGCCAGCTCCAGTTCGAAACTGACCAAAGCTCCAAAAGACACAAGCACCCCAAGGGTATCTATTCAGAAGATGGTTTCATCAACCGTGGAACAAGCTCCCCTGCATAAAGAAATCAGGGAAAATGCTTTGAAACTTAATAAGCTGGCCACTGAGGACCAAATGCATGAAAAACCAGTTAGCATCGTAACTGTAGCTGGTGAAAACAAAGGAGCATCAATGCACATTAGCTCAGAACCGGAAAAAGGAGAAGAATTCGTGCCCATACACCGCAGTTATAAGACCAATCCAGATGACAGCCTGGAAGCTACTACTGATGGAGAGGTAAGCAGCGAGGGGGAAAAATTCGATCAAACGAGTAAAGAAGATCGACAGATTATAGCATATATCAACAGCAATGTACAGAGCATCAATAATGCTATCGTTCTCAATACTTCTGTGGGAGAAAGGAATCCAGGTGTTCAGACGGTTTTTTCTCATAACCCAGCAGAATCTATCAAGCCAAATGGTAAATCAGATCCCCTCAAAACACACAAGGCTCAAATAACAAAAACACCGTCTGAGAAGCTTACTCATGAATCCACTGTGAGACGGAGGTGCCTTCGAGGGCTCTTCATGGAACCAAGTGATTCAGACCCGGATAATCCTGACAAGCCTCGGCGTCATGGCTGCCGCTATAGTTGCGGAATGACAAGAGAAGATACCAATACTGGGATTCTCTGATTAAGATCTGCCAGCAGAGATGTAAGAAAAATATATAGCCAGCGTAACTGTAACCATATGTGTACAAAAGGAGAGTAAGAAATTAATACGAAGCATGTACAAAATTCTGCAAAATTGCATTTGAATAACAGGATTCAATACAAGAGATATTTATGAGAGAAGAGCGATTTTCGTACATCCTCCAGAAAGTGAAACATGGAATATCTAGAAGTAAGGTTACATACTTGGAAGAAGTTGCATACAACTGCTTTCGCGCAAATAAATAAATTGGCAACTTACACCATGCTTTATACAGGTTACTGCCATTACACAGACTAATGAAGGCACTTGCTGATGACCAAAAGCCATAGCTTAAAGTGCATTGTTCCAAACGTATAATTACAGTTAATTCTATGGGAAGACGAGCACGATAGTCATGTGATGAGAGAATAGACAAGAATCATTCGCATGCTGGTTTTGTGTCAAAGCTGCTCAAGCAAACTGCAAAGGCTTGGAAAGCAGAGAGAGGGTAGCGATAATCCATTGTGAAAATGTCTTTACCGATCTTCCCGAATTGTAGTATTACTCTCTCTTGTTCATCCAATGGAACATTATGGCATGGCTCTACACCGGCCACCAGCTGGAAATTCTTCACGGAGGCCACGGTAACGCGTCCTTTAAAATTCAGACACCAACACTGCAGCTGCTCATGCCATCTAGGAGCTTTATTTTTCAAAATGAGTGGATCTTTTGTGCCTTGCTCCAAATCCGTTGTGGGGACACTAGAGCACAAGTTGGCAAGCTGCGTCGACCCCCTTGAAACATGCATTGGACAGCATTTTGGAGGAAGGCAGGTCGCTAACTCTGTTGGCGTAGGAGCAACGCCCCCTTCTTGAACTGCTGACACGGGGATTGATTGCATGATGCACTGCATTCTCCTTGGTCCCCTTGTTCGGAGGATGTTGAGCTCGTAACATACGGTAGCAACACTATAGCTACCAGCAGGTATCCTTGGAGATATCGTCTTTGGATTCATCTTTCGATGTGACCAATAATTTGTTTGGATTGCTGAGCCTTGTGGAGGCTGACTGTCATAAACGGTAAACTTGGAACCCAGAAAATTAGACCTGCTCAGCATTTTCCAATAAATTGCACGAAAAGAAGCATGAGTCGTAGGTGTAACAGCACAAAATGAAAAATGAATGAACGTGTCAATGATAAAGATACATTTTATTTAAGCTTGCCTTAATTTTCCAACGTAAGAATTGCTTGCCCGAGAGAATTCATCTGCAGCCAAGGACACCACAAAATGTGTACTTGTTGCCCTTCTGACCTTTCTTGCTGCCAGCAATAACTTACTCACATCCCCACACAGAGCTGTAGATTTATAAGAAAGAGTTAGTCACACGTTTACAAATCCATTGCGAAAGAATTTGACCACCGATTTCTAACACACCCAAGTCATGATTCGTGAATAATAAGGGGAGAAGCATCCAAACATTTACCCGGGCTAAGACCAAGATACAGTAGATACGTTGAAGTTTCTCTTTCCCTCTTAATAAAGCATTGGATCGGATCATCTCTTGGTCCCGGCTAGTAAATATATGCAAGTGATGAGGAAAGTGAAAATCTTTAGTAGGTAATTGAAAGTCACATTCAATAAGAATTACCTAAAGAATGTTGTTTATCGAAAAATACCTGCTTGAGTGAGACAGGGAAGGTAAGCCAGCCACATTGCTCTGGAGTCTTGACTATCCCTTTCGTAATCTCCCTCCATGACTTGCAAACCGAAGCACAAGCAATCACATCTCTCCGAGCAGGCCAGGAAGTCTTACTTGCTTCGACGCGTTGGATTATGTCAAGAAGCAACTCTGGGGGCAAGTTTGCCCACTTGCTTTGCTCAACTGATGCAGGTGATGATAATGTATGCTCCGGGGCAATGTGAGATTTAGCTCGGCGGCGCGTGTGCTTCCTCTCTTCCCCTCCTCTTCGTGATTTCTTCCCCTTGTCATCTCTCATTTCGAGTAGCTCGTGAAACACGTTTTTGAACTGCATCACTTACTCTAATAGTATTTCCACAACAACTATGATCACAATTCAAATGTTGTAGCTCATATTTTTCGTAATTTCGCAGATCTAATTATACGAAAAGCTTCCATAAGAATCTACAAAATCAAATTCTAAGAAAATCACAATCATAAAAAATAAATTTTTACCTGGAAGATCGGTTTTCTTTTTTTCAGTGGAACGTTTTCTTCATAAAAAATCCTGCAAAATTTGAATTATTTTGAGGTTGCATCACAACAATCACTAATTTATCATAAAAATATTGAAATTTGATCGACGAAAATGCTAAGAATTAAGAACAATGTGCATCATAAAACAGAAAAAATCAAATTAAATACTCAAAATTCACACAAAAAATCGAATTTGTTCACATTCCGAACCTAAAATCGCATGAAAAAATGCTAGGAAAAAATTGCAACAAATCGAGATCCTACAAAAACACTTAAAATCCGGATCGCTTGAAGAAGCTCAAAGATTCAGTTGAGAGAGAGAGAGAGAGAGAATGTACCAGTAGGGGAGGAGGCAAAAGCGCGTGCGGATTTCTGGAGGCTTCTAGGAAATCACCAATGTCGCGCACAAATACAAAAGCTTTAGAGAGAGAAAGTGAGAGAGGAGAGAGAGAGAGGGTATATACTCATAAACTATTGACCATATCGGCGAGGCCAAAACGAACAACGCCAAAGAAGCTGATATTTTCAATTTCTGAATTTTAAAACATAAAATTATCCAAATGAAAATTGAAATTCAAATCCCGTGGAGATTGCTGTTGTTTACAGTTGGTTGCAGCAGCAGGCGACGAGTCGTGCCACTACAACCACCACCTCAACCACCGTGCGCCGCCACCAACACCTGACCGTCTCTCTCTCGCTCTCAGCCCAAAAGCTGTTCTCTTTTGGAAGAGGAGGTTGGAATCCTGCTCTATAAAAATAAAACGCCTCTGCTCCCTTTTTCGTAACCAACTTCTATTTTTTGCCGGTTAAACTACCGGGGCCCCACTTCCACGTGTGCGCCCACACACTTGCTTCAGTGCATCCTCCGTTGCGATGGGCCCCCGCTTTGTTGGAAGATCTGTTTGTGGCCGTTCTTTTAACCGGGTACCTATCCTACGGTCGCGTCTGTCTGATTTTCTTATGAGAACACAGTGTTACACAAGAATATTATTACTTTATTTAATCCCATCGTTATCCAACGCTCATATATAATTCATATGAATATATGTATTTTACATAACAGTTGTCTTATTTACACACTTATTTTTACCTTTCACACACATTTCTTAATTTTCGACCGTCGGAATGAATGGATCGAAGAAGATCAATGGATAAAAATTAACAAAGATGTGTAGAAGATAAAAATAGATGTATGGATGACACTACCTTTCATACGACTAGTGTATGAACATTGAGAATGTGATTGTATTAAATACATATAAGTATTGAAGTCAAATCCATTTTTACACGATAGCATGAGAATGAAAGTTGGTTAAACTATGCAATGAGCCGATAATAATTTATTATCGGTCTCTTTATTTATAAAAGTCGAATATACGATGTTCTACTTATAATTTGAAAGAAATAATAGTACCCATAAGATAATATTTGCATTTCTCTAAGAGGGGATTAATGCACATATCCTTATAACTAGAACTGTTTAATTTCTTAATTTTCATTTGAAAGTCATGTGTACAAAAATTTATTCAATAACTAAAAAAATATTTTTGTCTATTTAATTTTTCTTTTAAATGTGCACACTTAGTCAACTTAATTACCACATGTTGCCTTAATTAATCTTCTGAAAAAGAAAAAAAAAAGCTAATTTCCCATAGTGTTAAAATCTTGTCATGGGGCTGCATGTTCTTAGCTTTTTGTAACTACTAACCAACTACATATTGGTAAACTGCTGTAATTTTATATTTTTCATAAATACCTTTTTTTTTAAGGATATTTATTCCTGGCTAAATAGTTGTTTTGTTGTGGTGAAGGTAGGACTTATATATCTTCAAATCATTTAAGACATGACGTGATACCATATATTAAAGATTAATAAACCTTATATGATTAGTCACGTATTGAACTCAACAAAAATATTTACCATTTCGCATCTATGGAAATTGAACCCGATAACTCCTGCAATATCAAATAGAGACATGCACTAGTCATACTATAATTAAAACAACTTTATTTTAAGAACTCGTAATCCTCATGAAGCTTGCGACAAGCAGCCGAAAGTACACCAATTTTCAACACGTGCGAGTAGCGCCTTCGCACGTGATGAAGCGGGTACCACTGGAATGTCCTCTTTGATGGTAAAAAAATGTATATAAGAAAACTGAAAGCTAGATAGATTAGATCTTAAACAATAGATTGTGAGTCAACAATGTTAAGCATGCATAAAATTATATTATCTTCATAAATCCCTCCAAAAACGGTCCACAAGGCACTGAGGTCCAAGACTCCGAAGCATGCAACGCATGCATGGAAAATGGAAAATTGAGTTATATATTGATTCTTTGGCTCGAACCAACCAAAGTTTGCCCAGTGGCACTGGGTAAATATAGGAATATTGTCGTAAATTAATACCAGTTTTAGTTGTTTTTTTCTTTTCTTTTCAGAAAAGAGGCCAGTTCCATCACGTCAGTCCATTTTTTTAGAGATCACGAAAATTTGTAGAGATTTTTGCTTCTTCTTGGTCACTATTATGTGTTTTACCAATGCCACCACTTACAAGAGTCGAATTTAAAACATAATTTATAATGAGGTGTGTTATTCATATATCTTTTTTTACTTCTCACACATCCTTTTTAATTTCTATCTGTTAGATCTTCTTCATTTCATCCGATCCGACGGCCGAAAATAAAAAAGATGTGTGAGAACTAAAAAAATGTGTGTGAATATTACATCCCTATAAAATACGT
>JAOTRO020000007.1:1823792-1834198 GCA_028566515.2 Pyracantha coccinea | reverse complement strand
GGGATCAACTTTCCCCAACCTTTCAATGTAAACAGGTCTTCCCTCCTTGTCAACACCATGATAAAACTGAGGGTAGTGCTTTCGAACTTCATTCAACTCACCGAACTCAAAATCCTAGAAGAAACAAGAATGTGAGTTTTATTTCAGCCGATGGGTGGCATATCAACAACATTAATCATTTTTCTAAATATGCATTGCAGAGCGAGAAAATGCAAGCAGAATTGTTTGGTAAATTTACCTCCAAAATTGTATCAGTACCAAAATCTTTCCTCCACTGAATCATATTGGCCCACATGTGCTTTGCTTTCTCCATATCGAACTTCCTTGCTGTCAAAAATCTGCAACAAATAACTTCTCATTAAATCTTAAAAAGGAAACAGCAAAATCAAACTTCCCATATCGAATCTTGTTCGCAGGAAAATAAAAAAGATTTCTTGGGAAAATTAGCAACCTCAACAACATATGATAGTCATCATGTCTTGGAGGCAGCAAGTCTTCCGAGATAAGGGCCTGCTTAAATGCGTCAACAGCTCGTAGCTCCTCGGCGTCCCTTACATCCTCAATCGAAACAGAAGTGGACAGCCTACAACTACTACCACCACCACTCTTCCTCCTCTTCTTCTTGAGGGAACGTCTGAATTTGGTAGACGCATTAATTGCTTTCTTCTTCAAATTCCTACCAATTCCAGACCTCCTCTCCTCCTCCGAGTTCTCAAAATCCGACTTCCTTTCCCTCCTTTCGTCGTGGCTAGAGAACCCCTCAAAACCTAATCAAACGTCGACAAAATCACCATCATCAAAAATAAAATTTCAAACGCCCCAATCCAAAACTCTAGAACCAGCACAATTAGCACAATCTAAATTTCATAAAATTAAAGAAAATAGGAAGCAATTAACGAACAGAGGAAGAGATAGGAGTCAGCCAAAGTAGGCGGGAACTCACAAGGCCTGGCGAATCGATCGAGAGGTCCGGACATGGCGGCCTTCCGAGAGCTGCTGAAACCGGCCGCGGACGCAGACGAGACACTTCCTCTTCCGAATTTCCGATTCTTGAAGTGAGTAAGCGTCTCCGAGCTAGACGAAGGTTCGGAGTGAGATAGAGGAGTCTGGAGCCACTGGAGGAGGCGAATTTAAGATAGAATTTCCCTAATCATGATTAACGTGGGATTTAATTTTAATCAGGTTATAATTTGGTTTGATTAAATGAAGGCGGTTGGAGATCGCCTCACGGGAAAACGTCGGTAACGGATAAACAATCTGGTGAGGTGTGTGCCGTTTCGGAAGTCTATAATCCAACCGGAGGAGTCTGCCACGTCGGCATAAAGCGCGCCGGACTTGGCGGGAATTTAACAACGGCGTTACGACCGTCTCTTTCTTTTCGCGGTATCGGTGGTGTTTGGGAAACGGCAATAATTTTACCGTGGAGAAAACACTCACAAGTAAATTTGGTGGAGAAAACAGCAGAAATCATGACGCGTGTTGCTGAATAAAAGAATATGGTCTTCCATTTTTAGGCCAAAATCATCCCCAATCAAATTTCTTGCGTTTTACGTTTCCTTTTTGGTAAAGTGATTCCGAACAACTTTAATTACGATGACGGTGACGGAGCACACAACTCGCCCGAACTAGCCTGCCTATAAGGGACCATACTGTTATATAGATGACGTGATTACATGATTTTTGATAGCTTGACGTGAACGAATTTACCACCGAGCGACATTCTACTTCAATAATATAATATCATATGTAAGCTTCTCTTCTCTTCACATTGCATTGTTTTATTAGCTTGAAACCCGTATCGTAGTAAACCCATTACTATAGCATGAAATATTGACAAGTTCACTACCGTATAGCGTCTCAACGCACTATAAAGCAACATGAATATGAATATTCTTACCATTAGTGAACTCGTTCAATGCAACTCCTTGCATGCATCTGCATTGCAGAAATCAAGCCATACGTTGGATGATCTTGAACTTTAAGTGAGAAACATTACAAGCGCTTGGAGCAAAGTAATGCATGCCATTGAGCAAAGAGACGTTATCCACACAACCCTTTTTACCTCTTACCCTTCCTGTTAATTATGTCTTTGATTTTCTTCAGCTCATTTGATCTACCGATCGAAAATTGGGAAGGATGTGTGAATAGCACCGCCCTTGAGCAAAATGGTTTAAGTTGGCATGGAATCACACATGCCATCATCAATAAGGATTCTAAATTAGGTTGCAGAATAATTAGCAGAAACCAACAAGAGCCATTACATTGCGAGGAAGTTTATCTATAGTCTACACATAATACATATAATTATTTACTATATTCACAAGCTTTTTACATCGTATATATATAAGAAGAGCAGAGATGCATGGCGGATTGCGGGTGCAGCCGATGGGCTTATCAAACTTCCAAGAATGCTGTCTGTACAAGTTTAAATCCCTACGGGCGATTCTGAAACAAAAGTGAAGACGTCAATTCGGCTTGCAGTTACAGTTGCACTCAAAATTTCGACTAGTTTGGGGACAATGGCAGGCTTCTTACCTGTCATGCCAAGTTCTTTCTAGCACGGAATTGGAGGAGCTTGTCCCTCCACTGAGCTGGAAGTGAGCATGAAAATGTATATGTAAGATTCAAAAGCTCCAACAGCCTTGATACAAACACAAACAACAACAAATGAAAGAGCACCAACAATCAACTTTGATAGGCGAAAAAAATACTAAACGGACGAAACATATTTACCAGCATCTCTATAGCGTTCCTCAACTGCAGCAATAAGCATGTTGCGCACGAGATTAAACTCCTTCGTTTCAACACATGGTTGACCATTTGGCCTGAAACCATATAAGTTTCAATCAACTCCTCTATTCTACTGAATGACAAATTTAGAGGTAGGTTCTACCTTGGCTCATATTGAAATACGCATAAATTTAAACACCTATCTACATGACTGAAAATACATTTAAGTTCAACCTAGACAACAAGTTACATCATCTGATCAGAGTCAGATTTCATTCTCTTAACAACTCACCTGCTCCAAGACCAACCATTACATCATCTTATTAGTCGGCTTACATTCAACTCAGGAACAATCTCTTCGAGATTGAAAATAAGACCCATGTCTAAGAGATTCAATACTTACCTATCCAGTTCAGTAAATAATAATCCATCTGAAGCAGGGCCCTGAGTTGAGAACTTTCCAGATTCGATAACTCTCATTCCATCACTGTATGCCAGGTACTTGTTGACCTGTATGGGAACCTGCACAGAACGTGGAAAGAATACAGTTGATCACAAAACGGGTATCAAGCATTTAAAGCCGTCTACCCTTGTAGATTACTATATATCGTCCCACATTTCTAAAAGTTCAAAGAGTTTTAGCAGGAATTTTAAGCAATCTACTTCCACGGATTCAGAAAGTAGATCTTAAGAGCATAGTATGTACCTTACATCGTACAGCAATGTTGATGGCATCCGAAGGCCGAAGGTCGAAGCTGACACATTCTGTCTCACTGCCTACCTGTGATCACTTCTAACACAGTGTCACTATACACTAACCAAGCAACTTCAGCATTTGATTTTCCGGAAGTAATTCAGTCACTCCCCGCTTTCCCCCACCCCAAATGACAATAAAAGAATAGTAACAATAAAATTAACTATAATAACAAAAATTAAGCCTTATGAAGTGTGAAGGTATATGCCTTTCTGAGGTATAACTGAGCAAAATACGCCTCATGCACTCTCTTGGTGACTCTGACAAGTCGGACCTGCAGAGCTCGAAAACAAACAAAAACAATCAAAGATCACAAAGAATGTACAGTAATGAACAAGCATTGTCATATTGTACAAGGAGGAGGACACAGTATTACCTCATAACCCATCTTGTCAATCATCTCCCTCACCACTTGATACATAGTTGGCCTAGCCTGCAAACCAAATACCAAAAATTTATAGATTTTTAGAATATTCCTACATTAACCAATATATTGGCAAGGCCTAATTTTGCCCGCTCGACGACCGCTGAAAAACAAAATCTTAATTCAAATGGAAGGACAATGTAGATAGAAACCATACAATAGGAACATTGCGGACCGCTGCCATGAGCAACACACTAGGCATCTCCACTGCAATCAAAGGCAAACCCGAATTCAAATAACTTTCTAAGGTAAATTTCAAAATAGAAAACTTGTAATGTTAGAAATGATTAGTTCAGGATAACATACAAACAATTATTGGGAGAAGAAGACCGGTCCCGTCTTCCATCTTCAATACAATTGCAGGATGCGGAGCATAATCGGGGAGATGGCCCCCCTGAGGATTGTTATGGACACACCTCATGTGCCTACCATCCCGCATTTTGATCATGAATCCATCAATTCCGCTCTTCACCTCGACTATACCAAAAACCAAACGCAGAGACTTATTCCTCAACGGTTCACAGGGTACATCAAATATACAAGTAGTTTTACAAAACTGTAATCATTCAGTCAGGTGCTTCAGATCACTGGGATTTCAATTATAAAGATTCATAATTCAATTGTAAGACGGAGTTAACGGTTTCCATAAATGAGGAAACTGATCAATAGCGTACCGGCTTCGAGTACGCTAGAGTTGACATAATCTTCATCATTTTCATTGAAATTCTCCGCCATGCTTCCGTTGCCATCCGACGACGAACTGAAAATGCAATGCACTCTTGAGCATTTTCTAGCATTTCGAGAGCGAGAAGCAAAACCCGCCTTCGTGATGCTGCCGCTGATCCCTCTGAATCCAAGCCTAGCCTTCACCAAAGGGCCTACCACAGGCAGAGTGTCAAACCCCGATTGTTTTGCGCGAACGGTGGGGCAAATTACCGGCCCTTGCAAAGTCGCCATCATATACCTTCTCCAAAATCCAACACAATAAACAAATTAAAGATATGCTGTTTGGTTGCCGAGAAAATATATAAAAATACTGGAAATTTTACGTTTGATTAGTGTATGATTTCACAATTAGATCATGTTTTCTAAATTAAAATGGTAAAAAATAAATTAAAAATTCAGTCTCTCACTCACTCTCTTTCAAATTTCTAACACCTCGTAGTCAGCTGGAAGTGTTAGAGATAATTATCAATCACAAATAACCAGACCAGAACAAAAAAAATCAGACCTTTTTTTGTAAATAAAAAAGATCAGACCTTTTTAATCACCGATCAAAGCTTTCTTAGCCGTCCGTTTTCCGGAGCTCGTCTTCACCGATTCTCCACGGAGTTTCAAGGATTCCGATATCCAGAAATTAAACTCCTGAAATTAACAAAGATCCGAATCCAGAAAATTAAAAAAAAATTGCGATCAAATGATCTGGAGAAAAACAGAGTGGAGTGAGAGGAAGGCTTGTGGATGAAGAAATTGGAGATTATTAGGGTTGGGGAAAATAGGAGGAATAATTGGAGAAAAATGGGGAGGAGGAGGATCGCAGAAAAAGCACAGGCGAGAAGATAAGAGATTTTTATTCCTCCGTATAATATAATTGTATTTACGAAGAAGAAAGGTACTTGCAGCGCTTGAGGACAACAAAATGAATCAAGTACGGTTTCTTAAATTACGGTTCTGTCCTTGTGGGATTTGAGCTGGTTTGTCAACTCTAACGCGATGCTAGCAACATTTTGATCCAAACACAAATTTTTATTGTGCTTCGGCGTACCGAAAAATAGTTAATTGACAACAAGAAATTCAAAAGAAACCGAATCTAACGGGTTAAAGTATATCAAGAAATTTAAATAAAAAAGAATTTAACGATAAAAGATTCATCATCCAGCATATTTAACACACTGATGCATTTTAAAAATTTCTTGTTGATCTTTTTCCTTCTACTTTCTTATGATGGTTTTTACAATTTTCGTTTCGTCGAGTGATGATCTAAATTGTCACTTTTGTGGGTCATCTCTAGAGATTAATTTTACAAAATATCGATGATATTTAACAATTTAATTATCTAGCTTCAATTTTAATTAATAAGTTGGTAGCAGTTTACTAAATGAGGAAAGGGTATTTACGACTTTCGAGCGGAGTGGATAATACCGGTCTGACTGGAAGTGGAAGTAGCGGCTGCGCGCGTAGAATGACATAAATGCATGGTCTGAGGTGCAACACTGCCGGCGGTCGACGAGATCAAGATTCCTACATGACTGCCACGTGTGTTCATTCTTCAGGGGTGATCAGGATAAGGCTCTTCTTCTTTCGCTACTTCTCCCTCAAAAATATCAAATTCTGCTTCCCTGCCGCTCGCACTTTAAAAAATTTATTCTACACTTCTTACAATTGTATTTTTTTTCTAAATATAAAAAATTTAAAATATAAAATAAGAAATTTAAAGTACAAATAACAATTCTTTTTCTTTTTCTCTTTTTTATGTAATACTACTGATACGCTTTTCCTTTTTTGGATATAAAAATGGCAACAAATGTCACATATCAAATATTTGATGAGACCACAAACATAAATAGAAAATGTGATTTTCCTAATTAATTATTCCATATAAACGGTGGTTTTGTCATCGTAGAGTTGCAACAAGTGGCAAAACTAATAGCAAAATTATAATGTGTTATCATAAATTATTCGACCATCTCGAATTCTTTCACCACCATCAAGTAGTGGAGGAATTTTTTTAATGTGTTGAAACACAGTTTGGTATACTAAATATCAGAATATAAATAGGTAAATTTTTTTTCTTAAAGTATCTAACCATTTAACTATGACGCTGGTTTACCAAGTTGTGCTCTCTGCACTCTGAAAAATATCTCTAAGTGATGATAATGCTGACTATCCTACTTATTATCATGGAATGAACTAAATTTTAATATTTGTATCTATCTACGACACTAATCTTAAAATTTAAACTTATTTAATAATAATGAATACAATGGTGGGCAAAAAAATTCATGTGGTGAATGATACACACGTATGAAAGCTCGTATTGCTTTATTTTATTGAGTTTGTTTGAATGGTTTAAGATTTTTTTTTAATATTATAAGAATATTTTCGTAGCCGACAGGGGGATCAAAAATGAATAAAGGCATGTTGAAATTTTTGGAATTGATTAATGTTTAAAAGTTTCGGTTGCTCGTTATGAGGCTAAGTCTACTTTTCTTTTTCAATGTAGATAATATTGTTTTTTTTATTTTATAATTCGGAGGTATATAAAGAACAAGAAGAAGAAAAATTGGCATAGTAAATAAAAGCTGGCAGTTCTTTTTGACGTGGCTTGATATGGTGACGTGGCGTCATGGCAAAAACCCTTTAATTAATTACACTGCACTGCTGGTGTGCTGATTCAAACGCACAAGTCATGGTTTTTATCATATAATTATATTAAAATCTTTGTCCATGTCAATGTAATCGGTGGGCTTCACCTTCTGGTTTCAAAACAAAGCTATTATAATAAATGAAGACATAAATAATAACAAAAACCAATTTAATATTGGCAGAATTGCAAGAGTCGCATACTTTAAATATGGAAATGTTATTAAATTAATGGGGAATAAAAGAGACAACTTACCGGGAAAATATTGTTGTACACTAGTATTAGTTTAATAATAACGATTAATTAAGAGACAACTTACACCATTAAATAATTGATCCGCTGAAACGTATGAATTGTGTTTTCTTTTTGTTCACGACAGGACAGAAAGCCTCTAAAAAAAAAAAATTACATCATAATATGATGAGTAGAGGTGGCGAATCAACCCATGAAATTGTTAATAGATTAGTTTGAATGCACATTATACTATTACCACTGTCATTAATCTCAAATCTATATTATAGTAATATTATATTAAACAAATTCTAAGACGTACATATTAACAACTCAATAAATTAATTTGTCACTTGAATCACGAGAAGTAAGAACTCCAACCATATCAGCGACCATAAGACGTCCACAAATAGAAATTTTTTTAATCATTTGAAAGTAGATTTGTTAACTTCTTAGAATTCAAACATGACAACCAATATATAGTCCTACCACAATCTTACTAGTTTTACGAGTCCGTAGATAATAAGTTTGATATTAATTATTATAGTGCTAATAATAATTTTGAGAGAAAAACCAAATATTAAGAAAAAATGCTATAGTGATCATCACTTAATATTATAATCTAGTGTTATTTGTCTTCATTTGTAAATAAGAGTTCTTATGTTTGATTATCGTCAAATGCAAATTTAAGCCAAATTATGATGGATAGCCTTTTATCAAGTATAACCCAGTTCGCCAATTGAAGTATTGAAATACAATCTACTTAAATCATTATAGACCATAATATCGTTTGCTAAAAAAAAAAATAAATGATCTCTGCATCACATATATCAAGAATGCTAAAATTGGGTAAAGAGGTGGAAACATATAAAATGGGTTGGGCGGCTTTGATGGACAAACCTGGAGCCCGAAACCTGAACGGAGCTTTGGGGCCTAATTGATGCTACCCAGTACCAAGTACCAAGGATTGAAATAGAATGTTAACTTTTATTATTTTATTAGTGAAACTGAAATAAAATATTATTTTGAGCATCAATAAATTGCATACATAAATTATGTGAAACCATGTCCCCTAAGGCCGAGGAGGCTTGATCTATAAATGGTACACATAAATTCTCAATGGATCAAACTTGGTCCACCCATGAATGCTTAAGGCGAGGACCAAATTTGCTCCATAAAACTAAGAAGGGATCCAAGATTTCATTTTTACTTCAAGGAGGGAAATGACTTCCGCACACCTTTTCTTCTCTTTCGCAAGCCTTTGTTTATTTCGATTCCTTAATTCTTTTTTGGTTTATGGAATCCGTTGCCACAAATAAACAAAGGTACTGCGCAAAGAAAAAAAATGCACGTGAATCACTTATTGAAAAGAGTAGCCAAGTATTTAGTTGACCAAGACTTTTAACTTGATTATATGATATTGACCATATGTAATCATACGCATTAATTTAAGTCCCTCCACCAAAGTTAGGAGTTGGCCAAAGGCTGCCACCGCCACTGCCGCCACCACCGCCGACGTCACCGGTCACATAAGACATGCATGACAATGGCACGAGGCAGAGCCCTCTACTTATGAGATCTCGCTTTGCCTCTCCATTTCCATTGATATCCGCCATGCCCTAATCATCATTACTAATTAGTAGGATGTCATATATTATTAAACTAAATTATGAACACAAATATACAATTATCTAGCACTGAAATATATTGTACAACAATTTTCACAAAAAAGAAAAAAAAGAAAAAAAAAGGTTGCGTGTACGGCAAAAGACTAAAAGTCTAAAGAAAAACAAAAAAATCGTATAAAACAAAAATAAAAACTAGTTTCCAACCATTTTTAGGCATTTTAATCAGGGTTGGTGTATGGGATTAATCATGAGATTAGACTCACACAAACTCCAAATTATAAAGAAAACCCTAACTACTTACCCCTTGTAATATTGTTTTAGAAGTCTTATTCCGTGATGACTTCATGTATGGAACGCTTAATGTCTGCACAAAACGTGTAAAATTAAAAGAAAGAAACATTACAAATAGGAATTAATTTGTTTCAATAATCGCACTTCCTTTCCTTTTCTTTCCCTTTTTTTTTTAGCATGATTCAATCCGTGACATATACCAATCAGGTATGCAGAGTAATACTGTGAATGTCGTGATAAGTGAATGACAAAACATTATCTTTAATTAGATCCTAAATCCAAACTAAGATAAGATTAAGTGAGACACGAAAGGAGGAATATATTTCGAGTGACTAAAAGTTGTTTCATTTTTTGTTCTTTTAGAAGATTGATGAGACCCATTTATATTCTTCTTGATATCATGTTTAGTTCAATCCAAATAGCCACATGGGCATGAAAAGACCAGACCAGAGACAAGACCATTTGTGTACTGCTACTACATGATTAATTTGCAAAACAATATGGATCGCTCATACATATATATATATATATATATAGATCCTTTATGCAAAAGGGTTCTCATTTTTTGAAAAATTTGGAAATTAGGTATAAGGCCCACTCCACGTCGAATTTTAAAGATTCGAACCATTTATTTTGTAATCTCAATTCATAGATCATCCTTGCAATTCAATCTGAAATCATTGCCTATTTAATTTTCTTATATAACAAAGTATTCATTCATTTCTTTGAATTTAATTAGATATCTTAAATATTTCTAATTTGGCTAATATTTTGCAAGGATGATCTCATAGTACAACTTGAAAAATAGACTGTTCGGATCGTTAAAGTTCTATGTGGTCTGGACCCCACAACCAATCCCCATTTTTATAAAAAAAATGGGGATCCCTTCCCTTAAAGGCTTCCTCTCTCTGTCTCTGTCTCTGTCTCTTTCTATATATACAGGTTGCTTAAGGGGAGGGATTCCCATTTTTTGAAAAAAATAGG
>JAOTRO020000007.1:1791562-1807720 GCA_028566515.2 Pyracantha coccinea | reverse complement strand
TTAATTTCAAGCGATATTATGTATTATATATTAAACTAAAAAATATAAAAAATGTAAACTTAAAAACGCAAAAATGTACCCTTTTATTAGAACAATGGTGTAGCTTTTTTTTTTTTCTTCCAATTTTCACGGGAAAGTTTACTTGTTTAATTAAGAAAAAGAAGGAGAAAAGAAAGAAAAAAAATACAAAATCGGACTAACCTGAATAACAAGAGGAGGGATATCCAAGAAACTGAGCGCTTCCACCCTGTATAAGAGTTTCCTCCAAGACCTGTTCGGCTTGCTGGAAAGTTCAAGAAAATCCTGAGCAGTGATGTCCATGAAAGCCTCGGCAAACACAGCACCTTCTCCATTGCAGTCAACCTCGAGCTTCTGATCATGGTCAGCGCTCGTCCTCAACCTCCCAGCCAATGGGTAGTAGCCAACGAGGACTTTAGAGAGGGCATGTTTTAGGGTTTCTAAGCTGACGGATTTTTGAAAAAGGTAGAGATATTTGATGGAGAATCTGAGAAACTTCTGGTCGTCGAGATTTGAGAGGTGGAGGCAATGCTTTGGGGTTGGGGAGTTTGGGCGGATTAATATTGGCTGAGTTGGGTAGTAACAATTTGGAAGTTGTTCTTGAGATTTTAACATCTTGTTTGTGCAGTAGTTGCTGATGGCTGAAGAGAGAGAGAGAGAGAGAGAGAGAGAGAGAGAGATGATCCAAGACAAGGTTAGTGACAGGGGAGGTCGCTAGCTTAAGTAGTAGAGTGGAGAAACAATATCTACGGTTGGATATGAGGGACGGTACGATGAGATTCCTTTGGGTTAAAGCTAGCAAGAGGGAGTGTGTGTTAGGGGGTGCAATGCAATATACCCCCACGTCTCAAAGCTAATTAAAAAGTCATTAGCAAAGTTGTTATTTGCAAAATTGCCGTTCAGTGATAGATAAAATCTTAAGCGTAACCAGAAATAAATCTTAATTTTTCTGTATCTCTCGATAAGTAATTTAAGGTCCCACACAACATCTTTAGAAATTTGCTGTCGCTAATCATGGGATTAAAGTCATACTTCTTCAGTACTATATGCAAAGCTTCTTTCAGTCTAGTTACTAGTCAATATATGTTAATTATGCTCTATAACTCTTTCTTAATTTTCACCTATGCTTTATTTAGTATAAGATATAAAATTTATTATGATTATTACTTTTGACTGCAATATCAAACACCGATTCAATACTAGTGTTACGAATTCATTTAAATTATAACATGATGATTTTCACTGTTATATACCCAATAAGAAATTTTATTTTACTCAAAATCAGTATATTCCTTTGAAATGGTGGCAACAAACGTGCTATTGTCCATGAAATTATTACACATAATATTCCTCCTTTGGACTCTAATAATGAAGCCAAGCTTAGATTAATATTTGATGCTTCGAGATTAATTAGCATTAGATTGATGGGACTGCGCAAAAGGAAAAGGGAACAAGGAAAAAGACATGACAATGGGTTGGCCACACATCTCCATTCCATATTTGTTCCAAACCAAAGGCATATCTTTCCCTTTAAAGGAAACAAAGACGCCCACCCTTGAAGATGCCAAGATGGAAAGGATAATGTTTTACCTTTTTACCTTTCACTTCCATTTTATTATATGACCGAGGTAAAAGTAAAACGACAGCTGATCAGAGCCACGAATTTGTCGGTAAGACTGCATGATTACGGTTCCTTTTTCACACCGAGTCGAATCGTGATAAGTTCGAACTCATCTTGCAAGTATGTGAGTAGACCTCCTCCATTTTCATCCTTTTCCATGTTAACGGGGAGTTACATTTCTTGAAGAGGATTCCTAATTAGGAATTTTTTTAGCACGTCGTGAACTATATAACGCACAGAAGTTTTTAGCTGTTAGATTTTTGGTGAAAGATTCAATAATCAAAATTTACGGTCAAAATCCTCAATATATAAAATATACCGAAAATCAAAATAAAATTCTCATTCTAATTATTAATCCTTATCGTTTTCAAATGAGCAAGTGTTTGCCGGTTAATTCTTTATAGAATTCTTGATTTCTTATGAGCAAGAGAAAACTTACGTCTGAAAGAGATAGGTCGGAGCTTGTTGCATTATTTACCAGTAATGGTTGTTGTCTTAGAGGAGTAGGATTTCTCCCCTCCAAATCCTCACCCTACTCTCACTTTCCTCTTTGCCTTTCTCTCTATAAAGAAGTTAGCACAAGATGTTGACTTGACTTAATTTTGAGCATTCAAATAAGAGGGGACTAAAGGAGAGGAAAAATGGGAGGAGAGAAAATTTGGAGCCGCCTCACATATGGTCAATTGTAAAAGCAGTCCATAATTCGTGGTAGAGAATTCTCAATAGTCCTGATAACATAGAATCTCGAGGATAATTTAGTCTTCATAATATTACTCTTTTCTTATACTCAATGGTCAATACATAGAGTATCATAAACTTGGGACTATAGGACCTTGAATGCGAGGTGAATCCTCTTAATCAACTGAGTTACAAACTCGTATTTTATTTCCGTTAACATCGTTATATTCTGAAGTCATAATACGTAATTACACATCAAATTAAGAAATTTTAAAGATATTCGATTCCCAGGTCGCATGAATGTTTATTACTTCAAGGGATGGTCGAACAAAACATGTTCTAATCCATCCAATTTCGGACTCGACCACCTTTGTGCTCTAAGAATATCGTCATGCTCATAAAGTTTCCTCTTTCTCCCACTGTGTTGAATGAGAATTCATTCCAGATTACGTGCTTATACTGTTACTAAATCCAAAGTACAATCCTGCTTTAGGCTAAAAGATTAATTGATTTCCCCAGACAGAAAAAGCAACGACACTAAGCATCAAATTCCGAAAGCAAATGTATCAGTAGAAAGTTGTTCATGTCAAAGATAATCAAGGATTTGAAATTCGAGGGCGGCATATACCTTTCATCTGTAACTTTAGCCCTAGATTAGCTGAATTTCGAATTAGCACTCGATCTGGACGGCATTTCGCCATCGCTATCGGCTATTACTAAACATAAGACCCATCTTTTGAAATTTTTTTTCTCTTGACGCGAGTCAATCGAAACATTCTATACCAAAACTGGAAGCAACAATCAAACAGGAAGCAACAATCAAACAGGAAGCAACAATCAAACAGGAAGCAACAATCAGCTGTCAAACAGAAAGAACTCAACTAGTCTGCTTACTAGCCTGATTATGACTCATGCATCGTATCGATGGGATTTCAACGTATTCCACTCGCTGCATCACTTGCTGATGTACAAAAGTCCAACACCAAATTGAAATCAACTAAGCACAAAACATCCCTCAACGAAGAGGACGAATTCCTCCGTACAGACTTCCGTATACAGCAGCACTCACACAAAAGGTGGGCCTCATGCATGTGGGTCCCATCCCGGGAAACTTTTGTGCGAGTGCTGCCGTATATGGCAGTTCGTACGGAAGATTGTCACCAAATAACTCCAAAGAAGAGATGACTAGACTCTCTCTAGACCTTCTGATTTCTGAGTAATAGTCTAAAAAGGAAAACCTGAAAAGCACTAATTCAGATATGGATGGGAACTTTAGGTGTTCCAGGATGTTCGAGTTCTACCAAATTTCAGATAGTGTGCTTTATTGATTCAATCATGATAGTACACAGAACAATATAAAATCTGACTTGGTACAAGTAAGCAAAAGCATCGTGATAGACAAGGAAAAACAGAACATACTAGGGCGATGAGACATTACAACCGGGCGACATAGGAATTTGAGTGTGTAACATATCTCACCCATCGATATGGGTTGTAGCTCTTTGACTTCTTTGTTATATGCAAGTATTTTACCTGCATCAAGACAGATGAAGAAATGGGTATCTTAGAATAACTTATAACACATGACTATAGATGTCTGAAAAGCAGAAAAAGAAAAAATAAGTAAAGCTCATGTTTTACAATACAGATCTGGTTCATGTTTTGTGTTTGATTCACAAATTTAGGTCAGCCAACTCAACTAGGTAGCTAATTTGGAAGCTCATTTTAATTTACAAAGCATTCACTAGTAGGATTCATTCCAGTTAGTTTTTTCTTTAGGTAGCAGGTAAAATAAACATGTTCCCAGCTGACTGCTGCCGTGAGAGGCATCAACCTAACAATTGGATTCGATCAGAAGGCAAGGGAATCAGGGCCTTCCTAAGTATGAAATGAAGATACAACTGCTTACGTAGACTCCCCGCAGTCTATTGCTTACCAGTTCAAGAGAAAATCTTACCTGAAGCCTTGAAGAATTGAACATGGGTATCGTGAAGGTCATGCTAACAGGTCCAGCTTCTTTGGTAATATTTCCTGCATTAGTACAAGTACACAATAAAGTAGCATTCACACATTGGTTTCTTTGTTTCTCTCTGATACATAAACAACAACGAAGATTATATAGCATTACAGACTCCCCAGTATAAAATAATGTATTACCATGTGATTCGTGTGAAAATGTCAACTTTGCGTGTAATGTATGTTCAGATCCACCAACAATCTACAATGCAAGGCACCTGTTACTAATTTCAGATATTGAAGCAAACTCATAGCAGAAGCAATATGCAACTCTTAATAAATTTTCAAGGTAGAAGAATGAGAAAGATGTTTATTGAGAGGAAAGGAAATCCTTGCCTTCTTTAAACCCCATTCAATTCTTTTGTTTGCTTCCTTAAAATCAGTTGTGTTTCCAACTGCTCCAGGTTCCAACTCAAAACTAACCCTAATGTATCCCACAGCAGACAAGATGATTAGTAATGCAGACATGGAACTGGTATTGAAAGTAAGTTTTTCCCCCATCATGTATGTGGTTACCTGCTGAGTAAAATAACACACAAAAATACACGACATCGAGGCTAGTTTCTAAGAAGTTCATCCAAATTTTCTACAAGCTCTCACAAGTATGAACTGAAACGTAATAACTAGTGTGTAATATACAAGGGCCAATTCCCCGCAATATATTATATTAAGGCGGAGAAGAGAAAAAAGGAATAATTCAGGAAATGGATTGTCTGCCTAACTGCAATTGCTCAACTGTTGTTGATCCTGTGTATAATAATGAACCCTACTTGAAAAAGTATCAATGTTTACTAGTTGAGTATAGTATAGGTCAAATTTCTACAAACAAAAGTTAACCAAATAACAACCAAGTCTATGCTCTTCAGTCAATGCAAAAAAAAAATATACGACAGCTGACCAGAAGTCTAACATTAATTTTGCTCTAAGGTATGCAAATGCACCACTTTTTCACCAGCAGAAAGTCACAAGCTTAAACAAATTACCTATTTGTATATGGTGGCAGCGGCATCTGCACAAGGATTTTATCTGCAATAATGCTTGAGGGGAAATCAGCACGCACTTTAATAATCACTTCAGCCTAACAGAACATAATATGATTTAGATGGAATCAGATGTTACTAATTTAAGATAGGAGGAATTTTTTAACTTTTTATCACCTTAAGCGGTCCTGCTTCTTCAATTAACGAATTAATACGAAAGGGAGGCTTGAACTCCTGAGTGATGCGGTAATTCATGACTGGAAACTCACCATCTGTTGGTACCTATTAAACAGTGGTGCAATCTAGTAACTTTAGCACTAACAGAAAAGTAGTTATATCTCCATCCTGAAGAATTACTGCAAAGGATTCTAAAGTACAATGTCTCAATCAGACTCACCAATGAAAGTGTTCTGTCAACATCGAAACTATCAAGATGTACAGATTCATGGAAATTACAATCGTCCAGTATAACAGCCCCTGTTCCTAAACCATAATCTGTTGGAAAAGGCAGCATAAGCAGATTACGAGGACAATGCTACTAACAGTACCGATATCCTAATCTCATATCTCACTCAACCCCAGCAAACTATAAAAGAAAGACAGTTAACGAAGACTGCCGACAACTTAAAAGCATTTTCTATAGTGGAAATATTACCATAGGCTGACCCTCCACCTCTTCCAATACTCACTTCCTCATTAAGAGCCAGTCGAATTTCTGGATTGCCTGTGAGATAACTCTTCAATTGGATGGTACCATCAATCTCAGAAGTAAGTATATATCCCTGCAAGAACAACATAATAGTAATCAAAACAGCTCAAAATTGATTACCACATGGGAGCTGTGACGCAAACAAGAAATTAAAAATGGCGACCCAAACACGAGGTGCTTACACTAGAACTGAATGTAACACTCATTTTTTCAATTATGTCCACAAAAATTTCCTCTCTCTTTCTACCTCCACGCTCATTTGCAACAACAGATTTTGCGATTGTAGTTACCGGCATTCTTTTGGCCTGATACCAACATGCAAGTTTAGCAAGTCAATCAAACCATACGGATCAATCAGAACCAATGAAATACTGCCACCAGAATGCAAATTATCATATATATAATACCGTAAAAATTCCAGCAGAACCCAGAGGCAGAAACTGCGCAGGATCAACCACAACTGGCTCATTGAACACATATGACTTCAAAAGCTCGGTCGAAGTAGTTTGCACATAACCGAAATCCTGCCATAATTGACAACAGGTAAGCCAGATTACATACACATAAAGTCACAAAATGCAGGACTTTGAAGATACTCACAATGATTTGGTCCAGCAACTCGTACACAAGCACGAAATTTTTTCGCAGCGATTCTTCGCTAAGGACCCCGAGGTAATCTTTAACGACTCTAGAAATCCTTCTCAAAAGTTCCAAAACAAGAGAAGGCGACAGATTCACTCTCGTCGTCGCAACAAATAACAACCCAGCATCTTTCACATGAAAGTAATTTACACCGTCGGCATTCTAGAACGAATTAATTAAAGAAAGTTAATCATGCAAATTTGATTAACATCTCACACATGCATTAATATAAATTATTCTAAATAAAGAAAAAAAATTGAAAATACCTACAAAGACAGGTGGCGCGTCGCCGTCGCCGTCGTCCTTCCAGAATTTCACTTTCCGGAAGAAAATCTCGGCGCTTCCCTTCGGCACTTCGCCGCGATCTGCATCAATTTTTGAAAATTTTCAAAATTTGAAGCCTGAAACCCTAGAAATTCAAAACTTTGAAGAATCGGATGAAATGCGAGCGAGGGAGAGTGAGACTTACAGTCGCGGAAGACGATGTTGTCGCCTCTCTGCGAGAGAACGAAGAACTGAGAGATCATCGCTGTGAAAGCTCGAAGCTTCTTCTTCCTTTTCGGACTCGTGAAATTTGATCGCTTTGATTACACGAATGCAGGGCGCTCGGTCAGTCTCCTATGCGTCTCTGTGTGTCCGCGTGGAAAGCGGTTGGACCTTTACGGGTGCCGAGTCGTAACGGAAACCAACGTTTGGCGCCGCGCCTATCGATTTTGCCCCACGTTTTAAAAGTCACGAGTCAATCACGTGACTCTGAGTTTTAATTTTGTATTGGCCTTCGATGAACATTTCATTTTTATTTTTTTCGTACCCGCATAGATTAAGGGATAAAACAATTTGAAAAATTAAAATTATTAAAATTTGTTTTGCTTTCATAATTTTTGTTTTATTCCCTCTCCCACTTTCCCTCTCGCGGTCATTTGTCTTCGTCTCTCAATTTTTCTCATGTTCTTTTCTCATATCAAATACAAAATATTTATGGTTGTATTGGATGACATTTGTAGTCGATTGCATGAAGAAGAGGTTGTCAATCTAACTAATGTGACTATGACCACATTTACTAATGCTTACTTTGGTTTAGGAGACCTTGAATGGTTGTACAAACTTTTATCATAATTGCATTGTCGATATGCGAAGAAAAATGAAGTAACGTGTCACTTCAATTACAAGATAATTAAAATTCATCACTTGCATTTAGACCAACTAATTTTTCCACCAACAATGAAGCACGAACGACACACATGACATTTCTTGAGTAAGGTCAGTTTTGTAATTTGACTACAGTACATGCATTTTCGTATACATTCACTATGTAACAATCAAATGTGATACTCTTTTTTTCTAGTTGCGTATTTGACCGTTAAATGAGAAACAAACTAAGTAAATGCATATAGAACAAGAAGTTCCAAATTTTAAGGTGTTTTGACAAGATTCCTGGCTAGATCTTTCGCATTGTGGATCGCACCGTGCCGGAATATTTGACTGAGATAAAGTTTGACAAAACATTTCCTTGTGTTAAATTTTCGTTGTGTTGGAATTGAACGACGACGTAGCAAGGCCGTTGAATGCCCGCCCTGCAAAAAATGGGTCCCGCCCATTAAAATATCCGTTGCTCTTCTCGCTAGCGTTACAAGAGCGAAATCCGGTGAGAGATGCTGCGATCCATCATCCATTAGACAAAAACAAGAAAATAATAAATAATAAAATTAAAATAATTATCCAAATAAATAAAAATCCGCATAATTGTCACTACCTTATTCCCCCCTCTGCTCTGATCGCGTCGAGATAACGAATCTACAGCTCTTCAATCGCCCCTATTTCTACACACCCAGATCGGAAATCGAATTCCCAATTCCCGATGACTTGATTCGGTAAATTCTGGCGCGAAATTGGAAACTAGGGTTTGTGCCGATGAAATTGGGGCTAATTTGCGGATAATTGCGAAATGGTCGGGGTTTGCGGTGGATTGGATGATAATTGGGACTGATTCGGACGTGGGTTAGTGGATTGGATGGGACTGGACTAAAAAGGTAAAATCTTTGTTTGTTTGTTTGCTGCGAAAATTCGATGGTTTTTTGACGAAAAAGAAGCAGAAATTAATCGAATTTATTAATGTGAAGGAACAATGGCGACGCAAGTGGAGCCTCCGAACGGGATCGGGTCGAAAGGGAAGCATTACTACTCGATGTGGCAGACGCTGTTCGAGATCGACACCAAGTACGTGCCGATCAAGCCGATCGGGCGGGGAGCGTACGGCATCGTTTGCTCGTCGGTGAACAGGGAGACGAACGAGAAGGTGGCGATCAAGAAGATCAACAATGCGTTCGAGAACCGAATCGACGCACTGCGGACGCTGCGGGAGCTGAAGCTGCTGCAGCACCTGCGGCACGAGAATGTGATTGCTTTGAAGGATGTGATGATGCCGATTCAGAGGAAGAGCTTTAAAGATGTTTACTTGGTGTATGAGCTCATGGATACGGATCTCCACCAGATTATCAAGTCTTCGCAACCGCTTTCGAATGATCACTGCCAGTATTTCCCCTTTCAGGTAACATAAATTGAATGTTTTCGGATTTTCTTTCGCTTTGTTTTGTTAGTGAAATTGTTACTAATTTTGGTGATTTAATCCGGTATGAACTCGTACTCTCGGTCCTATATTGTCGAATTTACGTTGCTATCTTGTCCATTGTTTTCTACTTGGAAAATGAAACATCATACATTTCAAATGAGACATCTTTACATTTTAGAATGCTTCATAGAAACTGATACTGCAGAATACTTTTAACAATTCTCGTTCGGTTTTATGAAAATTCGGAGACTAGACCGCTGCACTAAATTGTTGCATTGTAGAATTTACATAACCGTGCTAGACTGATGAGTGGTGCTAACATTTCCTTCATTAATTTGAATGTCAATCATTGATTTGGTTTGGAGTAGGGCTTTTAAGAGAAGAGTATGATGGATTGATTAAACCGCTAGATTTGCTTTTACTGTGCTTCCTTATGCCTTTCATCCTTTTTCTATTTTTGGAAAAGACCGTTTTTTGTACTTCTTCTTGAAAAGGATATATTCCCAGTTGTCTTTTGTTTTAATCTTTTGTTTTTACTTATTCTAACGAAAATAGAATGTCCATGCAGCTGCTTCGAGGCCTAAAGTATCTTCATTCTGCAAACATTCTCCATCGTGATTTGAAGCCTGGGAACCTTCTTGTCAATGCAAACTGTGACTTAAAAATATGTGATTTTGGGCTAGCTCGTACCAGCACAGGAAAGGGGCAGTTTATGACCGAGTATGTTGTCACTCGTTGGTACCGTGCCCCTGAGCTCCTGCTCTGCTGTGACAACTATGGAACGTCGATTGATGTGTGGTCTGTTGGGTGCATCTTTGCTGAACTTCTTGGCCGGAAACCGATCTTCCCTGGTACAGAATGCCTCAACCAGCTCAAACTCATAATTAACATCCTTGGCAGCCAGAGGGAGGAGGATCTCCAATTTATAGACAATCCTAAGGCGACGAAATACATAAAATCGCTGCCCTTTTCTCCGGGGACCCCCTTTACCCGCCTTTACCCTGATGCTCATCCTCTAGCAATTGATCTACTGCAAAAGATGCTTGTTTTTGATCCATCAAAGAGGATTAGCGTCACTGAAGCACTCCAACACCCATACATGGCCACATTGTATGATCCTAGTAATAACCCTCCAGCAGAGGTACCTATTGATCTCGACATAGACGAGGATTTAGGAGAAGAGACGATAAGGGAGATGATGTGGAGGGAAATGCTTCTTTACCATCCCGAAGCTGCCACAGACAATGCCGCAGTGTTTTCCTGATCATCTTCTTTCTAGCTTCGCTATGTAGAACTTTGAAATGCGTCTTCCATTCCAATAATCTTGAAGCAGCATGCTTCGGCGGGTCGCTTAGTCCTTCAGTAGCTTTGTTAATAATAAGTTACGAGCAGCTACGAGCCTGAGCCCTGCATATGATTGGCGGCGTTTTAAGTTTGTATATATGTGTGTTTTTGTAAGTCTATGGAGTCTGGAACTGGTTCCTTTTGTAATTAACGAAGATACTATTTTAGTTCCGCGAAATTTTGTATGATCGACTGAAATTTTACCATGGAGGCTTGCTATCGAGACACCGATGCAGTGATACTTCTCCTTTCACTGTTCGATTAGTTTCACAGTTAAAAATTAAGAAGTGATTTCCACGCTTTAATGCGTATTCCTGTTTATCGGATTGAATGAATCATAAAAGAAATGGAGGTCCGTGAAAGGTGGTCCGTGTGCCAGCACCGCTGTCCTAGTAGAGAGACCCATATGGCTGCTTTGTTATAGGCAACATTTCTGTGTATACAGGAAGACTAGTCATGGTAACGCGCCTTGGCGGGTGGCGCGTATACCTCCAGTACTAGTCACTGTCGGGATCATTTTTCCTTTGCGAGGAATGAGATCGACTTCAGGCACTTACCTTCCGCACCATCTTGAATGTCCCCACATTTGGGTCACAAGCCTCGCTTTATTGAGCTCGGCAATTAACATCCATAGACGTCCATGGCAGACACAGTCGATGTGGGATTACAAGATGAATGACGTTGGGTTTTATTTTTACCCTTTTCGAGGCCCGAATTGGGTTTGGGTTGGTGTGTCTCCTTCTTCTTCTTCAAGAAGGCTTGGGCCAATTTCCAAGAAAAGGGCCTGTCCGTTTTAAAACTGATTGTCTACGAGCATGCTCCTCACTAGTAGTTTTTTAAGCGCAAAAAACAATTTCAGTTATTCACTCAAGCATTTCGTCGAACATTTGATGAGGTTATTGTCATCAACCAAATTATGTTGTACACATGTCAACAGACATCGACGTATTCAGAAACAATCTGATGAGTGATATCGAGATAATTTGTCGAGTGTTGTTTACGTAACTTGTCGACACACACTTATAGGCATTACATCGAATGCTTGGTGGGTACAAAAGGGATTTGTATCAAACATTTGGAGGGTCCTTGTAAGACCTTCACATGTATATCTCCTGGACTCTGAGTGGTCCTAACCTTTGTCCCAATATACATATGTCCTCAGTATTTGACTCTGTCGATCGCTTTTATTACATGTATAATACTTTTTTTTTTTGTTAAACGATAGGTTTTGTCAGATTAGTTATTAGATTAGCGACCGATGAGGTTTGAATCTACGTAATCATGCAAGGATTCAACCTCTTTCCATCAATGTGGTAAATGACCACTTGCATAATATGTATAATATTTCATCTTGTGACTTTTGTTTTCGGTACCTGTATCAGTTTTTCGTCCCGCTAATTAAAATACATGCCAAGTCGGCGTCGCGTTTCACGTGGTGATGTTCCCATGAATTAAAAAACAATGCCACATATGAGAAAGGGACGATTAAAGCAAGATTGTTCTTTTTTTTTCTTTTGTATTTTTGGTGGAACTCTTTTCTCCTTTTGCCCTTTTCAGAAAATTGAGAGAGTTTTAATTGGATGAGAGTGAGTGTCGTCCTTCTTTGGCACACAAATTTCGTTGAGTTATTGGTCTCAAAACATCCATGCAAAAATTAGGCACCACCGACATTTTATACCCTTTAATCTGTCTTCATCTACACCAAAGAATTTGGGCCAACTCTTTTTGGTTCTTGACGTACGTCCACCCAACCAATCAACTTATTGGGCACCTTTCAACTTTTCAACTACCAAACTAACCCACCTAGCTAGCTAACTAACCATGATGCTCACATGCGTAGAGATTCCATAAAATAGTTTCCACCTATTCTAATAACTTGAAAAAAATTGATGTTTCACTGTAAAATCGGATGGCGATATAGAAGTTTTTCCAACTTTTTGTAAAGACATGAAAGGTCGGTCTTTTAATTTACTGACACGTAATTTACACTTTTAACACATTTTATCATTCGTATAACGTGACTAGTCGTGTAATGAAAGATATAGATAAAAAAAATAGTGAAACAATTACATTCAAGATCTTGTTATAGACATGCTCCAAACTAACCTAGCTAGCCAACTAAGCATGATGTTCATATGTAGAGATTCCATAAAATATTCAACAATTATAATAACACGAGAAAAAAGTTGAGATTTCACCATAAAATCGGTTGGCAATATAGAAGTATCTTAACTTTTTGTAAAGACATGCAAGGTCGGTCCTTTAATTTACTGACATAGAATTTACACTTTTAACACATTTTACCATTCCCATAACGTGACCGGTCGTGTAATATAAGATATAGATAAAAAAAAAATAGTGAAACAATTACATTCGAGATCTTGTTAACTCTAAGACATGTGCTAGACGTGTTGATTAGTGTAGTGTGCTCATTTGTAGAGAATAAACAGAGGTACATAGACTCATATTTCAAAATAAAATAACCTTTTATTCATGATTTAATTAGGTTTTTAGGCATTGAATTTCATTATTTTATACAGATTTGTTTATAATTCCAGCCGATCAAAATAGAAGAACCCGCTAGTTATTGGCAGACATTGGAAGACTGCACGGGAAGGTTCTTGCGCATATGCACGATTAAATCATTAAGTGTTTCATGCATGCATACATATATTATAATTATATAGATAATTAGGATAATTAGACCTAAAAGTATATTGGACGATTTTGTCATCTTGTTTAACTTTTATATATTCTAATATCACTCCACCGCCTTGATTGACTGATTGCAAGGGGGTATTTACGAACCCTTCATTTCACAGTTCATCACTAGCTCCTTCCATTTCCCAGCATATCAACTAGGGATTTTGTGTCGAACCCTAGCTAGTTGCAGAACCAGAGTATTAAACTAATCACTGATTAAGAAGGAGAAATCATGACACTTCTTTTTTATTGTAAATGTTTAGAGAGAGAGAGAGAGGAGGCTACCCTATCTCATTGTTATGGTATATCACAAGTCTATTTAGAGATTTACAGAGGGGTGATCTTAACCCATTTTTTAAGTTTTTACCGATCACTCACCAAAAAGGATTGCCAGCAAAAGAACCTGAACCTAGATATTGGTCTGGCAAAAAGAACAATCATTACGAACTCAACCAACTCTAGTTGGCAAAACAACACATTTTTTCCCTCTACCCATATGTTCAATTGTGTTTGTTGTTTTCTTTTGATTTAGTCAATTAGAGGACTAGAAATCAAGAGAGGTATGTAGAAAAGAGTACATATATCATTTCTCATTAAGAACTATGATCGAATAGGATTCTACCAATTAACAACAACAACAACAACAATCAAGCCTTATTTCATTAAATGGTGTCGACTGTATGAATCCATAATGTCATTGCACTTAATTGTGCACCACGTCTTTCGTTAGGATTCTACCAATGATGAACAAAAAATCCTTATTCTGCAAATAAAAAACTCGAAATCTGGAGATGTGATTGCTTGCAAGCAAAAGCATATACCTACATGATTTAATTGCCTTCACGACGAAGGCAGATGCAAGAATATTTGATGGACAAGTAAGTAACCCTAGTTTTAAGGTTGGTAAGAGGAGTGCAGAGAAAGGTGAGACGACAGCACTACATGTATATTAGCCTACTTTATACTCTGAAACTCACTACTTTAACGTACACAACTGATCTTCCATGCTTGATCATGGGCTCGTGATATTCACGTGTAGGAAACCCTAGCTAGTAGCTTCTAATGATATGCAAAATTAAAGGAGAGAGCCTTGAAGAGGATAAAGTTGTTTCTTCACCGACACATTAATTTGGTACGTATGTTTTCCAAATATAATTATAATCACTACTAATGTTCTTGCGTGAGATTATCAGTCATTCTATGGTGCAGTTAACTGCACTTGCGGACACAAAAAGACAATAAACCAACAACCATATGAATACATTCTACACTACTACAAAAAACACTTTGCGCGACGAAATAAGATTTGTTGTGTAAAGTATGATTTCGTCGCGCAAAACCTTGCGAGGCGAAATTTTTGTCGGGCATGATTGGTTGTGCAAAGCTCGTTACGATAGGGTTTGAGCGACGAAATAAATATTCGTCGCGCAAAGTTTTCGGTTTTTATTTTTTTATTTAATTAAATTAATTTAATATTTTGCGCGCTGAAATTAATTGTTTACGAGACAAAATATTTTGTTGCGCAAGGTATTTTATTTTTGTTTTATTATTTGTCTTATTTTAATTTAATTATAGTAATTGTTTGCACGATGAAATATTTGGTAGCGCAAGATTTTTCGAATTTTTACTTTTTTAATTTAATTTAATTGTATCTTTATTTTTTTTAATTACTTTAATTTAAATTGACATATTCAAAATAAAATTACATATGAAAAATAGTGATCAAATTATCCAAAGTGTGTGTATATATAATATATATATATATATACACACACAAAATGTACATATAAATTAACAAAGTACAATAATAAAATCCTAATACAAGTCTATTGTGGTGGTAGTGGCAGGGGATATGGTTCGATAGCGCCTTAATCCTCAACTTTAGCTGTCAAAGTCTCGAAGATTCCCTAAAAATAAAACATGGTCAAATTATAAAAAAAACAACATAAAATAGCACCAAAAAATTGGCATAATCTTCCCTAAATTTGGTATACCCCATATCTGACCCCTAAACTCCACCCCTCACCCTATACTCAACCCCAAACCCTGCACCAAACTCAAAATTAACTCCAAAAACACATATTAATGAAATAAAAATCTTGGGGAGAATATACCTTTTGGCAAGATTGAGAGTGAGTGAGAATGAGAGGAAGGAGTGGGTGTGAGAGAATTAGATGAGATAGTGAGAGAGATGAGAGAGTGAGTGAGAGAGATTAAGTGAAAGGAGTGAGTGTGAGTGAAAGGGTCAGATTTGGGGAGAGGGAAAGAGAAAGGAGAGGTAAGAGAATAAAGAAAAATATTGAGAAATTGTAGCACAAAGTTTTGCGCGGCGAAGGATTGGTCGTGCAAAGTCTTAGAAAAATTTCAAAAAAAAAAAAAATCCCATGTTCCATTTTTGCCTCCCACCCAAAATTTAAGGATTTTGTGCGATGAAATATTGGTTCCTCGCACACAATTTTTATAAATAATTAAAAAAAATTATTTTACAATTTAAAATATAAATAAATTAAAATAAATAAGGTTTATGTAACATCCCACATCAACCAACGGAGAGGGGATGATGTGCCTTATATGTACATGCCCACCTTCATATAGCACGAGGCCTTTTGGGGACTCACTGGCTTCGGATTCCATTGGAACTCTGAAGTTAAGGCGAGTTCGGGCGAGAGCTGATGTGAAAATTAGCTTGACACTCAAATTAAACCCTATGGATGACAATTGTAGTATATAAGCAAGTAGGGATCGTTCTGGACCGGGGATTAACTAGGGATGCTAATCAATGTGAATCTGACTCAAAAACATAAAAACAAAGTGTAAGACACTAAACTAGACTCAAAGAATGCAAAACTAAAGTTTAAAACACTAAAACAAACCAAAA
>JAOTRO020000007.1:1781051-1791462 GCA_028566515.2 Pyracantha coccinea | reverse complement strand
GAAGACACTCACAACGATTTGGTCCAGCAACTCGTACACAAGCACGAATTTTGTTCGCAACGATTCTTCGCCAAGGACCCGAGGTAGTCTTTGACAACTCTAGAAATTTTTCTCAAAATTCCAGAACAAAATTAATGTTAATCATGCAAAATCGAAAATTGATTAGTTTTTCACAAATAAGGATTCGACGTAACCTAAGAGTGCCGGCTGTCGCGCTCCCCCCTCCTCCTTTATCCGGGCTTGGACCGGCAATGTAAGATAAACTTACACAGACGGACGGAGTTATTAGTTTTTCACAAATGCATTAATCTAAATTATTCTAAATAAATAAATAAGAACACTGAAAATACCTACAAAGACAGGCGGTGCATCGCCGTCGCCGTCGCCGTCGTCCTTCCAGACTTCACTTTCCGGAAGAAAACCTCCGCGCTTCCCTTCCGAACTCCGCCGCGATCTGCATCAAATTTTCAAAATTCGAAGCCTGAAGCCACAGAAATTCGAAAAATTTGAAGAACCGAATCAAATGCGAGCGAGCGAGAGTGAGACTCACAGCCGCGGAAGACGATGCCGTCGCCCCTCTCACCGCGAAAGCTCGAAGCTTCTTCTTCCTTTTCGGACTCGTAACGGAAACCGAAGCTTAGCGCTCCGGCTACAGATTTGGCGCCACGTTTTAAAGTCACGAGCCAATCACGTGACTCCAACGAGACGACGACGTAGCGAGGCCGTTGGATCACCGCCCTGCAAAAATATGGGTCCCGCCGATTAAAAATATCCGTTGGTTTTCTCGCTAGCGTTAAAAGAGCGAAATCCAGTGGGAGATGCTGCGATGCATCCATCGGACAAAAACAAGAAATAAATTAAAAATAATAATCCAGAAAATATTAAAACATAATTAAAATCCGCATAATTGTCACTAGCTCTTCCCCTCTCTCACGAATCTACAGCTCTCCGCTCGTCAAACGCCGATATTTCTACACACCCAGATCGGAATCCGAGTTCCCGATTCCAGATGACTTGATTCGGTGAATTCCGGCGCGAAATTGGAACTAGGGTTTGTGTCGGTGAAATTGGGGCAAGTTTGCGGTGGATTGGATGAGAATTGGGACTGATTCGGACGTGGGATAGCGGAGTGGATGGGACCGGACTGAAAAAGGTAAAATCTTTCTGTTTGTTTGATGAGAATCTGATAGCTTTCTGCGGGAAAAAAGAAGAAATTAATCGAATTTGTTAATGTGAAGCAAAAATGGCGACGCAAGTGGAGCCTCCGAACGGGATCGGGTCGAAAGGGAAGCATTACTACTCGATGTGGCAGACGCTGTTCGAGATCGACACCAAGTACGTGCCGATCAAGCCGATCGGGCGGGGAGCGTACGGCATCGTTTGCTCGTCGGTGAACAGGGAGACGAACGAGAAGGTGGCGATAAAGAAGATCAACAATGCGTTCGAGAACCGAGTCGACGCGCTGCGGACGCTGCGGGAGCTGAAGCTGCTGCAGCACCTCCGGCACGAGAATGTGATTGCCTTGAAGGATGTGATGATGCCGATTCAGAGGAAGAGCTTTAAAGACGTGTACTTGGTGTACGAGCTCATGGATACCGATCTCCACCAGATTATCAAGTCTTCGCAACCGCTTTCGAATGATCACTGTCAGTATTTCCTCTTTCAGGTAATGTAAATTGATTGTTTTCGGATTCGGATTATCTTTCGCTTTGTTTTGTTAGTGAAATTGTTTCCAATTTGGTGATTTAATCCGGTATGAACTCGTACTCTCGTGCATATATTGTCGAATTTACTTTGCTATCTTGTCCGTTGTTGGCTATTTGGAAGATGAAACATGTTTACATTTTACAATGCTTCATAGAAGCTGATGCTGCAGAACACTTTTGATAGTTCTCGCTCGGTTTTATGAAAATTCGGAGACAAGACCGCTGCACTAATGTTGTCGAACATAAAAGTTTCAAATAATTGTTGCATTGTAGAATGTAGAATCAACGTGACCATGCTAGATTGTTGAGTGGTGCTAACGTTTCTTTCATCAATTCGAATTTGAATTATTGGTTCGGTTTAGACTAGGGCTTTTAAGGGATGATTATGATGGATGGATTGAGCTGCTAGATTTGATTTTAGCGTGCTTCCTTTATGCCTTTCGTTCTTTTTCTTTTTTCGGAAGAACCCTTTTTTGTACTTCTTGTTGTTAATTTATATCTTTCTATGGGAATTTGTCCTCCATTGTTTCGAATTTAAAACTTTTGAAGAGGATATATTCACAGTTGTCTTTCGTGTTAGTCTTTTTTTTTTTCACTTGTACTGAAGAAAATAGAATTTCCTTGCAGCTGCTTCGAGGCCTAAAGTATCTCCATTCTGCAAACATTCTCCATCGTGATTTGAAGCCTGGAAACCTTCTTATCAACGCAAACTGTGACTTAAAAATATGTGATTTTGGGCTAGCCCGCACCAGCACAGGAAAGGACCAGTTCATGACCGAGTATGTTGTCACTCGTTGGTATCGTGCCCCTGAGCTCCTGCTCTGCTGTGACAACTATGGAACATCGATTGATGTGTGGTCTGTTGGGTGCATCTTTGCTGAGCTTCTTGGCCGGAAACCTATCTTCCCTGGTACAGAATGCCTCAACCAGCTCAAACTCATAATTAACATCCTTGGAAGCCAGAGGGAGGAGGATCTCCAATTTATAGACAATCAGAAGGCAAAGAAATACATAAAATTGTTGCCATATTCTTTTGGGACCCCCTTTACCCGCCTTTACCCTGATGCTCATCCTCTGGCAATTGATCTACTGCAAAAGATGCTTGTTTTTGATCCATCAAAGAGGATTAGCGTCACCGAAGCACTCCAACACCCTTACATGTCCCCATTGTATGATCCCAATAATAACCCTCCAGCCGAGGTACCTATTGATCTTGACTTAGATGAGGATTTGGGAGAAGAGACGATAAGGGAGATGATGTGGAGGGAAATGCTTCTTTACCATCCCGAAGCTGCTATAGGCAATGCCGCAGTGTTTTCCTGATCATCTTCTTTCTAGCTTCTTCTATGTAGACTTTGAAATGCGTCTCCATTCCAACAATCTTGATGCAGCAGCAGGTCTCTCTCGCCTTCAATAACTTCGTTAATTATAAGTTATGATCAGCTATAAGCCTGAGCCCTGCATATGATTGGTGGCGTTTTTAATTTGTATATATGTGTGTCTTTGTACGTCTATGGAGTCTGGAACTGGTTTCCTTTTGTAGTTAATGAAGATACTATTTTATGTCCACCTAATTTTGTATGATCGACTGAAATTTTACCATGGAGACATGCTACGGAGACATTGATGAGGTGATACTTCTTCTTTCTCTGTTCGATGAGTTTCGCAGTTTAATAACTGTGTACACGGGAGGGTACCTCTATATACACAGGAAGACACCTAAAGAGAAGACTAGTCATGGTGACGAGCCTTGGGGGGTGATGCGTATACCTCAAGTACTCGGCACTTTCGGCATCATTTCTCCTTATAGTTTCTCCTTTGTGAAGAATGAGATCGACTTAATGCACTTACCTTCGGCACCATCTTTAATGCTCCCTCATTTGGGTCACAAGCCCGCGTTACTGAGCTCGGTAACAAACATCCGAAGACGTATATGAAGGAAGTAACCATGGCGCAAGCACAGTCGATGTGGGATTACAAGATAATGACGTTGGGTGTTATTTTTACCCTTTTAAAGGCCCGAGTTGGGTTTGGGTTGGAGTGTCCCCCTCTTCTTCGAGAAGGCTTGGGCCAATGTCCATGAAAAGGTCCAGTGCATTTTTTTTCTCTCTGAACAAACGATATTACTGTCCATTTTAAAAGAGTGAGTGAGTGAGCTAAACTTATCTAAGATCTCTCATTTACAAATGAAACGAAATACCACAGACCGTAGTACAAAGTAGCAAGGTCCAGTGCATTTTAAAAATTAAAACTTATGGTCTACAACTACATGCATGCTCCTCACATAAATTTATTTTTTATTAATTTATTTTAATAGTTAGCCATATAAAATGTGTCAATTCACTTTTATTTATAAAACACGTAACAATTCATCTCTTGACTTGTGTTTTCGGTACTCAGAGCCGGCCTTGAGGGTGTGCAATAGGCGCCACTGCACAGGGCCCCCGATTTGGAAGGCCCCCCATATTTTCATTACATGTATATAGATGCATATAAAATAAATTAGATGCAGACAACTTTCATATATGTGTCCTAGCGCTAACGGTTTAGCTGTTGTACCTTGTTGCCCATGTGCTGGGTTCGAATCCTAGTGACATGCTTTGTTATTTTTTAAGCTTTTGCAAAATTGTAAACTTGAAAAGGAAATAACAAAAACACATCCAACGTGTATCAAACTCAAGACCTTTGAAGGTAAGGAAAATAACACTGGCCAATCAAGCAACTTTTTTTTATTACAATAATTTGTAATATATTAATTTTATAGATAAAAAATTATTAAAAAAAAAAAAAACTTTAAAAAAAAATGAAGGGTCTCCATCTATGTTTTGCACAGGGCCCCTAAATACTTAGGGCCGGCCCTGCCTCCAAGGCATGCAAAATCATCGAATCCTGGTAAAAGTCTCTCTTAGCAAATGGCGTCTTGCTTTGCTCTTTTATTTATTGATAATTTTTCATGTTACTTGTCTTAATTTCTTCTTGATGATTTTATAATGTGTGTGTGCGCATATATAAAATAAGAGTTGGTTTTCTGATTATTTTTTTTCATTTTCTTATTTGTTTATGGAATTTTATTGCATGCATGTCTATTTCGCTTCGAAATTTAGTGACCCAAATTTATTCTCTTCCTCTCTCCCATTTTTCCCAAATATACTTTTTTCCAAGGCTGATCTCAAAGTTTTTGCATTCGATCCTGCATTTGGTGGTCTTTTGCATTTAATTTTGTGTTTGTCTTAGCTCCTTATGTGCTGAACTGCTGATATCATAGACATATCTCTGATCTTTTTAGGATTTTCATTGTTTTGTCAAGATTTTAACACAATTTTTTTCGTGGACGATTTTCCCTGCTTGATACAGTTTGTGTGTGTTCGTGTTTTATTTATTTATTTGTGTGTTCAATTTTAGGAGGAAATCAAATGTATTTCTTCCCTGTTAGAATAAAATTAAATTTTCTGTTATTTTTTACATTATTTTGCTCTATTGCTAACAATTTTTTTTACCTAGATCTAAATGCCCCTTTTATTTATTAGTTTTTGGCCGAATTTTTGTTACAGCTCGTCTAGCTAGTTCGTTCCAAAGTAACGCTTGCTCAAATATAGGTTGTATTTTTATTTAACCACTCATGCATGGATATCTGGTTCTACGTTTGCAGTGGCATTGCAATGATCTGTAATATACAAACACATATATATACCTACTGGCTTAATTTTTGTCTGATTATGATTGTTTCTTATTAATATGAAAAACATTATTAGCTCTGCCTTTACTTTGATTATTAGAAATTAGAAGGGTTTCAGTTCTTAACTGCATGGAAGAACTTCATAGAAATCAAGAAATATGCAGACTAAGAAAGCTTAAAGAAGAAGAAAACTAAAGAATTTCTCAATATATTTCAGTAACTGTTTTGTTATACACCGACTTAACCAAAATACAAGAGGAAAGGAACTATTTATACTACTCTATATGTGCACATGTTCTGCACCTGTACAATGATGACCTAGCATATTATTTACTTATCCAATAACCCCCCCCCCCCTCAATCTTAGCTTGGATAACCAAACTTAAGATTGAAACAGTGACGAAGAAAATCTGGACCATGAAGACCTTTGGTGAGCACATCGGCAATCTGAGCTTTAGTACACACATATTCAACAGATAAGTCACCTTTTTGAACTCGTTCACGAACAAATTGAAAATCCATTTCCAAGTGCTTGATTCAGAACCGAATTTAAGTTCAAAGCTATTGCAGATTGATTATCGCAATACACCACCGGAGGATAGGATAAAAACTCATGTAAATCTTTGAGAATGAGACGGATCCAGGCAATATCAGCTATAGTATGTGCTAAGGCTCGATATTTAGCCGCAGTCGAACTCCGAGACACAGAGGACTGCTTTTTAGATTGCAAAGAAACAAGATTAGAGCCAAGATACACAACATAACCAGTGATAGATCTCTGAGTGTTCAAATCTGCAGCCCAATCCAAATCACTATATGCCGGCATAGACACAGAACTCCCAGAAGTATATGTCAAGCCACACTGAACAATCCCTTGCAAATATCGAATTATTCCTTTGACCAAAGCAAAGTGAACATCCGTAAGAGCATTCATATATTGACAGACAGTATACACAGCAAAGGCAATGTCTAGACATGTAAATGTAAGGTACTGCAGAGCCCCAACCAAACTTCGATATGGAGTAGGATCAGTGAGTAAGGTACCTTCAGTAGAAAGAACCTGATTATGAGGCTTACAAGGTGTGGAGCACGACTGACAATCATCAATGTCAGCCTTGTGAATCAGATCAATCACATATTTGGCTTGATTGATAAATAGATCCCCATTTGTCTTATAAGTAACCTGTAGGCCAAGGAAATAAGCTAACTTGCCCATATCCGTAAGATCAAATACTTCACTGAGAGTTGTGATCACAAATTGTATCAACTGGGAATTAGAGCATGTAATTATGATGTCATCTATGTGGAGAAGTAAAATGACCACATGAGCTCCTTCGGTTTTAACAAATAGACTAGAATCTGACATAGAAGCTTCAAATCCAACAGCCTGCAAATAGTTAGTAAATTTGGCATTCCAAGCTCGGGAAGCTTGTTTTAAACCATAAAGAGACTTAGCTAATTTGCAAATGTGAGTAGGAAACTGAGGATTGACAAAACCTTGGGGTTGCTTCATATAAACTTCTTCTTGCAATTCCCCGTGAAGAAAGGCGTTCTTCACATCAAGTTGTCAAAGGCGTTCTTTTATTTTTTGCAAGGAAGAGATTTCCTCACTCTTTTTTTCTTATGTTCATTTTAGTTGAACAAGTCAAATAAAAATCAAGGAACGGAACTATCAACGAAAAAATTTTGTGTAAAAATCGTTTTGTCTTTTGTAAAAGTGGGGTCAACGGACAACCTCAATTCATAATTTTATTACATAGCACATCATCTCAATACCCCTGTTGTATAATTAATTCCTACATTATACCTCTAATAAAGTAATTAGACTATTGGTAATGATCAATTAATCATCAAAACAATAATCCAATTTCAAGTGCTAGCAGTAATTTATGCATGCACCTCCTAAATTTCTAATAGGGTTTCTCTCTAGCCCAATTCCCAGGTGGATCGTAGTTGCATATGATGAGCTCCCCTGCTCCATTGCTGCAAACCTCTCGTGCACAACCCAAACGCTTTGTGTCCTTCCACACCATTTGCGTGTAATGCCCACACATCTGCCCGGGTTTGCAACTATTGGTCTTGTAATCATAGAACAACTTCTCATGTGACCACGAATTCACAGCGAACCTCGCCCCCCACGGTTGTTTCCTCCCGCCCCAGAAGATGTTCTCCCCATAAATGCCCATCGAGTGTACCATCCTGCAGTCTATGGTTGCTCTCGTTTTTGTGTAAACCCTAGCAACCGCTGCTAGTTTTTCGTCCCACTGCAAGGGCGGTAGGCCAATTTTCCGTCGTACATTGTTGTGAACCTTCAAAAATTCCTGCGGGTTTGCTGTCGGAGCACGGAGGATTGGATGATGACGAGCTTTTGTGGCCTCAAGGCATATGCTAATGCATAGGAAAGTAAATAAAATTGTTACTCTGCTTTCCATTGTCGTTACTGTTCTTTCAAATTGTAGGTACTCTTTGCCTCGACTTGTAAGTTGTATAAATAAGCTGATCAGAAGCTTCCCAAGGTCCTTTGAAATAACAAAAAACTGTTAAGTTATTTTTCTGACTGGTTCTTTCATTGGTTCCCTATATTATATTGGAAAGGTTTTAGCTAATTAGTTTATTAACAATATTAGTGCGTCGTAGCTAATTAACATACTAGTGCGTTATAACTTATAACTAATTAACATAATTCCGTGTTGTCAATTTTAGTTAGTGACTGTTTGAACTTTGAAGGTCATTTTATTTTGGATTTTCATATTTATCTCATCCACTTGTAAATAACGTATCTTCAACGTATAAAATTATAATCGAAACCCTTTCGATTTCTTAATTTTCATTTGTTATATGTCCAAAAAATCATTTGAAATCAGAGAATTTAGGGTTTAGGGTTAAAGTAATTCCGCCGTTGTATATTCATGAAAAACCGTTCATTTATTTAATTAATCTGGGTGACAAAACGATTTCTTGCTCGAATGAGTTTTTTTAAGCATGACCTTCAAAAGAAATTGATTATAAAATCTATATCTTAAAGATACAATATTCACAACGAGTGAAGTATGTGCACGGAAGAATGAGTAAGCACAGAGGAATGTAAGTATTTTATATTATTTTATGATTGCATGGGATGCAAGTATTATCCGAAAAATATATTGAAGACATGAAGAATGAGAAGAAAATATGGTGGAGCGGGGGTGGGCGGAACCATGTTTTGGGATCCGTTGGGACGTAGCCCGTGGAGGTATTTGGAGAAGACGGTAAATAAAATATGTGTTGTTGTTTGAACCGTCTATTTTTAAGGTCTCACATGGTGTTGCCAAAAATGCTCTTATTCTACAAATGGCAATCCGTTTGATTGTTTAGAAAAAAAAGGCCATCCATTTGGCCATCCAATTCCTATGATTACGTTCTTGGTTATTTGTCACAACGTCTCCATTTGCAACGAAAACATGACGAAATTGTTGCAGCAGTAAGCATGTTTTACTAACCGTGTATTTACAACATTGTTATTGCAAGAAATTTTATCTGCGGTGATCATATCTCCCTGGACACGATCAAACGAAATTGGCGGTGCTACATGTTAAAATCCACTTTCCGTTCTTGGTAGAATTTTTCTATCCAGCCTTCTATCAGCTTAATTTCAGTTTCCCTTTGCTCAATAGACCACTTAGGATCTTCTTTTGTTGGAAAACGCAGATCTAAGTGACGTGCACCTGAGAAACAAAAAACAAAAGAATTTTACCTTTAATAGAAGAATACTGCAAGCTGCTCTAAGCCCCTAACGGGGCGCCATATAGCAAGAACAGTTGAGGCTTCAAGCGGTCTCTTGTTTTTTCTGAGTGCTCAGATGACAACTATTAAAACAGACGTCTGACCACTTGAGAAGGCAAGCAAATGGTTTGGCTTTGTAAAGCCAACCGTCAAGTAGAGACGATGCCTTCTTCAGCAACAAGAGCGACGATAGTTTCAGATACATTCTGCAGGACACTGTAATAGATATCATTCACAGCCATTAGAAGTCAAATAATTAATGTTCGAACAGCTCTAAATGCCAAACCATATTTTAAAAAAAAAGAAAAAAAAAGACAATAGTTACCTGCCACCGCTCCAAGGTGGCCATAATATCCTTCAAATTGAATTGCCAAGAGTATCGATATCAAACCATAAACGTTTTCAAGGAAAAGAAAATCGCTTATTTAAGAAGCTACGGAACATGCAATGATTCACATTCTCCAGACAGCAGATAACCACACATCAGTGGTTTAAAGATTTTCAAAATTATAGGAAGTAGCTGCTTCAAATTTCTAGGGTTTAGAGATTTTCAAAAATCTGGGCAGTTTCCCGAATGGGCTCCCTATTTCTTATTTGCCCGAATTGGGTTTTTTTATTTTTATTTTATATTTATTTATTTATTTTTGTTATTTTCCTGAATGGGCTTTCTTCCCAGTTATCCGAATGGGCTTTTTTCTTGTTTGCCGATGGGCTTTTCCCTATTCGACCGACTAGGTTTATTTCTATTTTGCCCTAATGGCCTTTAATTGCCCGATGGGATTGTTTATGTCGGCCGACAGGATCGTAGTCCTGCCCGACGAGACTATTTGGTCTGAACTGTAATAAAAAATAAAAAAATTTTAAAATGTTGCAGTTTTATTAGAATAAAAATATGATTTTGTAAATCCTAGTATATATTGGAATATCTCTTAGATGCTTATTAGGAGTAGATTACATATTAAATGTTGTAATCCTAAAGGGTAAGGAATTAATCTTCTCTACTACCATAAATAAAGGCATAATGGGGTGGAATAACACACACTCACAATTACACATATCTCTTTTTCTCTCTACTCTTTCCGCACCACTCTTTCTATGGCCTCCATAATTGTTCAGTAAATTATGCCTACAACACGTTATCAGCTCGCTCTTGATGCTGCGCTAACAAGAGAGTTTGATCTTCAATCAGGGGAGTATTACGTTTTAATCATTCTTTTATGATTAATTTATTATTTTATTGAATTGATTCAATTTGATTTTTCTGTGT
>JAOTRO020000007.1:1741373-1753158 GCA_028566515.2 Pyracantha coccinea | reverse complement strand
GTTTGGTACGTTATATTTAATATATGTGCATGTTATATTTCATAATTGTATGTTAATAGGATGTTTATGTGTTTTTAAAATTTAAAACAACAAATTATTTGAATAAGAAAAATTCATTTTGAACGAATTATGATAAGATAGGAAGTTTGTGGTGATTTTAGAATATTTGTGATATTATTTTCTGAACTAGTTGGTTATTTAAATACAATAAAATCATAATTTTTAATTAACAATTAGTAGAAGAATGTTTGATCAAAAATTTAAAAGTTATAGATGTTTGATTAAAAAAATTCAAATTTGAGGTATCTATATCAAAATGCCCCAACAAAAAACCCAAAATGTTTCACGTTCTCATAATAACCATCTTTCAATTTGCCCTTGAACTTTCAGTTCGTTTTCAAGCCTCTTTAGTCTTGAATGGACAAAAAGAACCTTCAATTCGACAACACATTTGACAACATGGGACGTTTGAAAAAATTAGAAAGATCAAACCTAACTTGAAAGTCGTAGAGAAAATTAGAAGAACGTACCAAGTTGAGGGATCGCTTATAAATAATCTGATTACAAAGGAGAGAGTTGAGTAATTATTGGCTACCTGAGAGGGCAACTAGGTCAGTTTCATCAAGACCTTGACGCTCGAAGGCGGTTATTAGGGCTGAGAGAACGGGTATTGGTGCTGGAATGTCGCTATCTGATGCTTCTGCACTTGCAGTTATGGAGTCCCTTCTTCCTAGTGGCAACACCCAATCAGGTCCACCGTTCTGTTCCATTCCACCACATACAACAACCAAGTTGATCACTTATTAGTAAATTAAAAAAGTCATAATTAATTAATAGTTAGGCCTATGTAATAGACGTTCATTTATTCATTATTTATAAACGACGTTTGAGGGTTTAATTAGTTTGCTTACTAGTACAGTGGATCCCCTAGCAGCAAGAGCGACAATATCACCACGACACAATCAGGGGACATGCTTCTTCGACATTGGCCTTGATCTTATCGATTACTTCAAACCTCTCAGAGAATTCACGTTTGGTTTTGCCCCCTTTCCGCTCCGTATTATCGTGCTGTTGTCTAATAGCACCGAGGCGTCACAACCCTGTCATCCAATCATATCATATTTAGCCTTCGGTAAGAACGTAAATATAATAATTATATGAATATACAAGTAACAGTATTTCAAAGTGATGGAAACAAACCAGAGCAAAACAGTCATGGAAGTGAAGCCTTATCAAAGAGGCTGCCACCCGGGGAACCTTCTGAATGGCCCGTTGTTTAAATAAAAATCAACATCCACCGATACCATAGAGTCCTGTTAAGCAACAGATTCCACTCTTGAGTATCAAAAGTATACAGTGAAACAAGCACTCGTACACTTCATGTAAATAAAAGAACAACCAACACCACGCAATTCACAGTTATGATGATTAATAGTAATCCCTCATTTCACAACGTTGGATTAATAACTGAGCCATCAGTTCTGACAAAACTTTGTCTACAGCTTCTATCTGTTGCTCAGCCAGTGGTGACTGAAGTCGATATTGTAAATGCATCATTTTAATGAAACCTGAAAGAGAAATTAAGCTGCAGGGTAGCAGATTCATGAATAAATTGTGCAAGCATCTTACTACTATAGTCGGTAACTTCTGAATAAAACCAACAGTATCTGTGAGAAGAAACTGTTTCCCATTCTTCATCTGGAAGAAAATGGAACACGCGTATGTCTTACAACCATATGGAAGTAAAGTATCACAAACTTAAGGGGTCTGAAATATAAAATTTTCAGCGTCAGACTAGCATGTCTACTACAAAAAGACTTAGAAATCATGGACTCAATGCAAAACCCGACGGTTCAACTGGAACTGATTCATAATTAATTAACTGATTGTGTGAAGTCCAAATTCCGGGGTATATATGTTGAGAATGAGTCCCACATTGATGAGAGAAAGGACCTTGCATGGGTTTATAAGAGGTTGGGCTACTTCCCATATTGCCAATTGGTTTAATGGTGGAACCTAACTTTCTTCATAATATCAGAGCAGATTGTTCCACATGTAAAGCCAAACGGCCAGGCTTGAAAATTTCCCTCACGTGATCATGTAATAATAAATTTGTCAAGAGTATGATCAAGCTACCTGAACCCTTCTTGTGGTTGGATCTAGGGTTGCAAATAATCAATCCTCAGTACGCACATTGGCTCCAGTCAATTGGTTTAAAAGAGTACTCTTGCCAGCCTTGGTGTACCCAACCTTGTTTCTCAGCACAGCATGCACAAAATCAACACCGGGTAGAAACTAAAAACCACCACCAAATAAATGTGAATTCCACAATGTCAACGTATTTACTTCCCAAAGATACTACGCGGACAGGTTAAATATGACGGGTTCCTGTATTCTTCATTTTGATGGTGCATTGTTGTGAGCAGACGATGGACGCTTGGTATACATTTTACGTCTGGGGTGATTCTTCTTATAGTTACTCGTCTTTTGAAGACTCTAACCATGCTTTTCCTCATGTAGATCGGTAAAATACGCGAAGGTCTGCGCCGGTGTCGTAACCAATAATGTTGCTGAGTACCGAGCTGTTATTTTAGGGTTAAATTGTGCTCATAAAAAATGGTTTTACAAGGATTTCTGTCCAAGGTGACTCCAAACTCGTGTGTATGCGGGTACTGTGATTACATTCTTCTACTTAAGGTGGTTTACGTTGTCTTTGGTTGTTTGATACTGTAGCAGTTCAGCGGTTTTCCTTTTCCTTTTACTCCTTGTTCCTTGTTAATAGAGAAAGATAACTGGACAGGTTCAGGGTTTATGGAAGGTGAAAAACCAGAACATGTCGGATTTGTATGGAGAGGTGAAGAAACTGAAGGATAAATTGCTCTCCTTGAAGATCAGCCATGTCCTGAGGGTGAGCAAAGTCGAGTCTATTTATCTTTTCTGCTGTATTGCTTTTTGTGGGTTTGTATTATACCGCCTCACGAAGGCTGCTTATAATATTCTGACATGTTCGTGTGTACCTTCAAAGGAACGAAACTCCAAGGCAGATGCTCAAGCAAACTTGGCAATCACTCTTGCCGGTGAGAGACTCGAGATATGATTTGGACATGTTAACTTTGCAGATGGTCAGGTCCAGGAGGAGTCCGCAAAGTGGTTTTGACACGCTGATGCAGAGGACCTATTTTTTGAAGACTAGGCCCTGATGAGTTGAGGATGTTATGGCTTCCAGCTCTGTAATTCAGTGACCAGAGTGGCTTTCTGGTTTCAACACTGCCATTTGTTGCGTATAAGTTTACAACGTAAAGCATTTCGACCACAAAACTGAAGCTTCTGTTTACGTGCAACTTTGGAGACGGATTATTTCTGAAATTCGAGCCTGGGATGAAATAACACGCAATACAAGGGAGATTCAGTTTGAGAAACCACAGCCGAAAGAAAGAAGACGCGCATAGGAAAGGATTTGCTAATCAAAGAAACGATGTGGGCAGGATGTGAAAAATTCTTACTAGCGTTCATCTTAAATTGTTTCGCTTTTCCGAGATTCTGTATTTCGCGACGCTATATGCTCCGAAATCAAAGAGAAATTCTAAGACCAGATTTCCATTTACTCTCACAAAACCAAAACCAACAGTTGCATATGTTAGACTTGAGAAATTGAAAATCTTTACAACTTCAGTCGTTAAACTTCTACTGGCAATTTTTACCATCGAACTCAAAAGAACTGAAATGCCTTCTACTGCAAGCGATTAATCCTCTGTCTGATCTGTGTTGCCTTCGCCGGTCATGGAACTGGCGGCTAAAGAGTTAGAGTCCTCTGAAGACTCCCCAAACTCTTCCTTGTACATTTCTTCAATCATAGGTTTCCACAGCCGGACACGCGCGTTTATGAACCAATTCGCAACCTGAAACAGTGACAACATGGATCATCAGAAAATCGGACCGTTACATATGACCTACAGCATATGAAACTAATTAGGACATAATCAAGTTGTTGGAACTTACTTGGTTCTTGGACAGCCCTGTTTGTGATGCCAACAGCAGCTTTTCATTGTCATTCGGGTAACTGTATGATCAAAACCAAGTTAAACACAATTAATTCGGATTAATCATTAATCCCAATGAAGGGTTGATTAGTTCTTGGATTGCTTACGGGTGGAGGAAGTGTTCGAAAAGCCAAGCGCGAAGAATCGCAACAGAGGTCTCTGGCAATCCACGAATTGGTCTGAAAGCTTGGCGTTGGCTCTGGAAAATGCCGAGCTGTTGAAGGGACATTCTTTTGTGCCTGCACTCTCTATCAAACAAGTTCAGTTGCGATAACCCGCTGCTGATTTTCGGAACATCTTGCAGCAGCTTTCGCTTCTCAGTGTAGATATGTGAAGCTATGGCATCTCTCAAGCTGCAAAAATGCCTTGACATGGCCTGGAGTGCCAGAGCTGTGTAGGACTTGGATGTTCCTTCCCCTACCACCATCTCAAATGAGGATATCACTTGTTCCATTTGATGGTAGTACTTCCCACATCTGTCCTCAACCTTAAAAACATCAAACAAATTAAAAGTCTTAAAAAAAAAACAAAATTGTTCCCTAAACCCTAAGGCAGTGTGTCCGACGCCTTATACCTAAGTTCTAATCCCCCCATTCCCGTAGATTAAACTAGTTTAGAATATCGTCTTGTTTAAAAACTTAAACTAAGCATCAAGAATGTACCTGTTCCAATAATGTGATGAGGCTTGCAAGTCTAGCTTGCAATTCGTGTTTGTCGGCGTTCATGAGCCCGGCATTGCAAGACAGCTCTGCTTTTAGCTCAGAGGAGATCCCCATGCCGCCTCGCCGCCCTTCTCCATACAATTTCCCAACATGTTTCTCATTGCTAATGTCAACCAATTTTCCGCCAACATTAACAATCTCTTCCAAGAGGGACTGAGCCGGTTTAAGATATTTCGAATTCGCAATGACAGCAGCTACGGATTCTGCTCCATAAGAAGTGGAGCAGGATCTATTCAGCGACCTTGAATGCGAAGCAAGTGCGCCGCCCATGAAGCAGTACTCATCGCCTACGTGCTCAACTCCCGGGTTGCAAGCCTCCCCTGATTCTTCCCCAGTGAGGAAGTTGTTGTACCGGTACTGGGTAGAAGGAACAAGCATGCGGGAACCGAGGGAGAGCGAAAGCCGCTGCGCTTGGTTCTCCACTGAAGCGCCAGTAGGAGCTTGAACAAGGTCTACTGATCGGGACATTGTTTCGCCGAGGGAGTGAATGCCGGGGAGGACTCCGAGAGCTTGTGGAACTGTGGTACTAGTTTGAAACGAAGGCGGATAAGCGTCAAGGTGCTGGCTTTCCAGATGATGGTTTTGAGCAGAAATGGAGTCTGAGACTATGAACTGGTGGAAAATGCTTGAGGAGGGATTTGGGGGTGAGTCTTGTGACACCATTGCAAACAAGAAGTTGAAAAGCTCAAAACTTTCAAAGGAGAGAAAACCAAATTGAAAAACCTAATTCATGATCATAGGAGGGAGAGAGGGGGGGAGAGAGAGAGAGAGAGTGGGGAGATGAATATGTCAAGGAAAAAAGCAATGCAAATATAGTTGATCCGGCCAGATATAAATAGGACTTGGCCATTGAGGTAGAAGGCCATCTTAGAATCTTTGGTGAATTTGTTGTCATAAAATGGCTTAAAAGAAAAGCACTTTTGACAAGAGGAAGAAAAACCCAATTTGGTGAATGTAAACCTGAGAATTTGAGCTATGATGACCTTTTGAATGGCAAAACAAAGAGCAAGAACCAATCCGTGATTTGGGTTTCAAATCCTACCTTTAATGAAGAAATGGTTCTCTCTCTCTCCTCTGTGTGTTAAAGAGAGAACAGGCCTAATCTAAATGCAAGCAGCAGCAGAAGGGTAATGCTAGGTACCATTTATTTAAATTATATTTTGTAAATTATATAACAATTTACAAATACGATCTAAAAAGTTAATCTATCTAGCATTACTCGCAATAGAAAGCTAGAAACATAGACTTGTGCTAGATCCGTAACGAAGGCAGGTTAGTTGGGCAAGTAAACAGAGAGAAAATGACAAGAGAAAAGATGGTCCCAATTTTCCCTGACTTATAAGAAACCAACAGCCAAAAAGCATCCAAGCCTCCAGCTTTAGTGTCTGCAGTCACATTTCTTTTGGACTCTCAAATCTACTTTCTTTCGTCTCTCTCTCTAAACAGTGTGTATGTTGCTGTCTCTTTCTCTCTCCTGACTTTCTCTCTCTTGTTGTGAAAGGCAGAAGGACAGCAGCTGGTCTCAGCTGGTTCAGCACGTTAAATTGTTCTATTCATATGCGGTGCTGCTAGGTTTGCTGTGGAGGACTGTAATAAAAGGAGGGAGAGGAGAGGAGGGAAAAAGTGGGGTGTCTTTTGCACGCTCCAAGTTCTAAGATTGTCAGCTTCTGAGCCTCTAAGCGTGTGGGAATATCTTACTTTTTCATGTTAGGCTTCGTATTCATGCTTCATACATATGGAGATTGATGGATCTGGATTCTGTCACTCCCATTTTTTCCTCCCTTCCCTCCCCTCTTATTTGAAGCCACATCATTATTTTGTTTTAAGCTTCTCAGTAGAGAGAGAGAGGAAAAAAAAAAGAGGAAAAAGAGAGGAGAGAAGGAAAGGGGACGAGAAGGAAAAAATAACGGAAGAGAATCCAACTTTGCAATTGAGAGATAGAGAGAGAGGGAGAGATGTTGAAAGGACATTGATTTCACAATCTTTCAAATAATGAATATAAAATGTAAATGGGTTCATGTGATTTTGATGGGGATATTCCGAGATGTCATTCTGGTAATAATCAAAGTTAATTTTGAACTCTCATTCAAATCAGTAGCATTTTTTATGTAAGTAAGTTTCTCATTGTATTAAAAAGAGTAAAATTTGTGTCGACTAACTAAGGCAAAACTCCCATTAAGCAGGATGAGCTTGTGGTCAGACAAGTCAAAATGCATTGTGTCCCATGTTTTCTAATAGATGACCAACAAATGAAGCGGTATGGATGCCCCCTATACCAAGTTTTCTAGAGGTAAGAAAAACTTGTGCAACGTTGATTAATTGGGGCAATTCTCACATCTAACAGAACTATACTAAAATCGAAGGAGACTAAAATACAAGTAGACTATGTTTTTATGAAAGAATATATATATCACGTGACCTGAATGCCCCTACTACACAAGGTTTTTGTAAAGAATCGTGCAAAGAATATTTTGCAGAAGATAATCTTTTCAATTACTACTAGGAGACTTTATACAAAGAGAGAACTTGCTAAAGAAGTAACCTATCCTACATTCTAGGTTTTACAAATATTCACAAATCAATTACAAACTATTTACAAAGATAGTTTCCAAAACCTAAGCCAAGATATCAGGAATGATATCATTGACTTCTCAACAGTTTTCGAGAGAGAGGCAGTCAATATTAATTGAGGGTGGAGAGATTTTTCAACGTATCAAGAACACGGTTTAATATACGTAAGTGCCATCATACAAATGGTTTAAATTTTTTTTTTTAAATATTCAATTACTTATATAATGACCATCTCAGAATCTGCTGATGATGAGACTGATTCTAGTTGTGTGGTGGTACTATTTTGGGGTGGTCTGATCGGATGCTTTAGTAATGATTGCCATCTTTGTTCCTTTGGCCTCCTCCACTTGTCACTCTCTTACTCTAACTTTGTAATAAAAAGAAAAGTCTAGGGCCCACAACCCTATAGATTAAAGGTGTCTTGCCCTATCCTGAACTGTGAACACCCCTCCCAGTAATTTTCAAATGCCAACAATTTTCTGCCAGAAAAAATTGTTCCCGTGATCATACTGCTTTGGGATATCCACCCTCCAATCCGATCTCCTTCCAAGACCATCAGAAAAATCGAATGCTTGGATAACTATGCTTCTTCATAGTCCCATGAGAGAGAGACTATCATACAACCCGGTGTACATCTCTTTGGATTTGTTTTTTCATCCAACATCACGTGAGTCCGTGACGAGAGAAACAAATTTTATTATATTTTACTCTCTTTTGACATATCGCGTGCATGAATGCGTTCTTGTACGACCGACTGTATGCAACGTTCTTTTACGGATACACATGATTGATATAAAAATATAAACAGTCTCACTTTTGTATGTGTAGTTACACAGACAAGTGATACACTGATTATACACTACATTTTCATCTCATAAAAAAACACTCCCGACACGTCAAGTGAGAATATAAACAAATACTTCGGATTATCCACCCGATTTCACGCAAATCTGGTATCAGACTTATTTCCCAAATGAGATTATACATTTTGATGTCACACTTGTAGAGTTTCCAGGTTCCTTATTCAATGAATGCACAAGATATTCCTTCACCTTTTATCTTTACAAAACTAGTTTACAAATATGCCTAAGGCTTCTTCTTCTTCTTCTTCCACCAATCACTGTTATATTACAAGCTGGTATCAGTATCTTACACGCATCTACATCTACACCCCCTTTGCTACAGCATCAAAACAAGCATTCTGTTTCTCGACGATCATTACCTGAGACCGCTTAAAACCCAAAACTTGGAGGCGATAATCCTCTCGGACTACAAAATCAAGTAACGCGGGGGTATTGCCAAACCTGAATCAAATGTTGCTGCTCTGGATCCTCATAGTGACAATCCAAAGAAGCTGCCGCATCGCTAACTGTTACATGGGATCCCGTTGATGGAGGAAATCCATCGTGCTCTTCGCAATGCCGCAACTCCAATGCAAGTGACACGTCGTTGCCAACTGTGAAATGATCCAACCCTGGCATGTCATATGTGGAACTGTGACCCGACTTCGAGTCATGCATTTTCCCTGGTTCAATGCTATCAGCAGTTGCGGATATCAGGCCTTCGTGCAACTTCTCTTTCCTGTCCTCAGATGCTGAGAAATCAACTCTTGCTTCATCTTTGAGTGCATTTTCTGGTGAAGATTTCGCATCCGTGTCCAAATCACCGAATTCTTCCTTGTACATTTCCTCAATCATGGGCTTCCAAAGCCGTACCCTTGCATTGATAAACCAGTTGGCAACCTGATAACGAACAATGTTAGTTACGACACTATACAAACAAAACAAGGGTCCATATGGCCTTGGTGATGCAATATTTCAAGGTAAGCTACGAGATTCAAATGATAACGAAGAAATTACAACATTAAGTCGTCATGTTGATGGCATTGAAAAGAAAGGACCAAGTATTAACGTTCATATTTTGAACTGACTGAGTTGAATCCCAATTCAAAACCGTGCACGTTAAGAAACCACAACGGAAAGAATAAATGGCGATGCAACAGGAAGAAGACTATAAGTCATCTTACCTGGTTTCTGGTTAATCCTGTCTGCCTTGCAAGCATAATCTTTTCCGAATCCTTTGGATAGCTGGAGGGACACCAAAAACCACAAAAGAATCAGTGACCAAAATTCTTAAGAGATTGGCAAGTATGATTTTCAATTAAGGCAAAAAGGTGCTCAAGTACATACGGAAGAAGGAAATGTTCGAACAGCCAAGCACGAAGGATTGAAACAGAGCTTTCCGGAAGTCCTCTTTGAGGCCTCCAAGCATGCTGCAATCCACCAAGCTGCTGAAATGCCCTCTGCTGTCTGAGTTGCTGGTCCACGTAGCGGAGGCGGGGTATTACTGATCCTTGACCATCCGATGAATTATCTTGCTCTCCCAGTCTTTTCCGCGTCACTTGAATTTGGCCCTTGATTGCATCACGCAAACTGCGAAAGTGACGGGAAATTGCTTGGAGAGCAAGTGCAGTGTACGGTGCAGCAGCCCCGTTCCCAGCCACCCTGTCAAAAAATGACACCACAGCTTGCATTTGATGGTAATATTGTTTGTAGCTTCTATCTACCTGCAATAACGGCATATCCATTGATGACGTTGCAAAATAAGTAACATAAAAAGGATCTACGACCAAATCATTAACAAAAGTTTCTAAGAATTGCGCTTATTTACCTCATCCAACATGGATAAAAGTTTGGTCTTCTTGTTCTGCAAATCCTGCCGTTCTGCTGCTGATAACTCGACAGAAGAAATGGTGCTCGATTCACCGGGATCTGATGACCTCCGTAAATGTTGATCATTCCCATCAGTCTCTTTGGAACCATCTGATCCACTCCGCTTAAAGCTTTGGTTCTTGTCCAATCGAGATTGCTTCAAAGCCTTTTTGACGTTGACCACTTCATCAAGCAACTGTTGAGCGGCCTTGAGGTACTTAGAGCTTAACATAGCGTTCGTGGAACCTAGCGAGTCATACACATATTCCGAATGCATTTCTTTGGATCCCGATGAATACATCGGATTGTAGAAAGCCTGTGCTTTGACAGCTTCATGGCCGCCTCCATATAACCCCGATGACAAGCTTTCGAAGTTTCTAAACTCCTCGCTCTGATTGTACTCGTCACCCTTCCCCATCATCGGAGCATTGCTCAAAACCGAAGAGACACTTGAATTCGGATATTGGTACTGAAACGAAGGCAGAGAAACTGGTTGCGGAATTTGGGTGGAAAGGCTAAGAGACAATCCATGATCCTGCATACTATGTTTCCCAGTCAACGACTCGCCGCCAACATCACAGTCCCTGACTGGATCACTCGTCGGCGGAATAAACATCATTTCGCTCCTACCCCCCTCAGAGTCGGGATATTTCTGAGGGGAGAAGTTGCCGCCGGACAAGACCTCGGAGTAGGATCCGGCGGCATAGGAAGCCTGATTCAGATACATCATCATGTTTCCGGGCGGTTCGGGGTACGAGGGAAGTTTCTCGTCCCCTTGATAAGGGTTCAGTAAGTTTTGATTACTCAAATTTTGGAAATAGGTAGCCATAGCTTAATAGCCTAGTATCTTCTTCTTCCTCTGTCTCTCCAAATCTTTGAGTAAATATTGAGGGACGGAAACGAAAATTTACCAAAAACCAATCGAATTGGTGACACCCATTTTAACCAAATCACCGATTCCTACCAAGAAAAACAAGAACAAGAAATTCATCAAATTTACCAAACAAAAACACCCAAAATTACCAAAAGCAAAAAACCAATTCAGAAGGTATGCAAACAGAGTGATCAAACCAGAACACGAGCAAAATCTAACCCAAAAATCAAGTAATCTAAAATTAATCAAACCAGTGGAGATTAATGCTAAAAACCCGAAGCTAATGCTGATTTCATAGCCAAAATACTAACGTACTCAACATAATTAATTAAAATCGAAAACAGAGAAAAGGGTAAGAACTGAAGCAGCAAGGGAAGTAAGAAACCGAAATTACCAGAAAAAAAAATGGAGAAACTTTGAAGAATTGAAGGGAGTTGCAGAAAAAGGAAGAAGAAGAAAAGTCGAGCTATCTTCTTCGACTCTCCGGAATCGAAGACAGACACGAATCCCGAGAGATATGTTTCCCGAAGAAGACCAACCTCCTTATGATTGGAACAACGGCACCAACTTCGGCCGAGTATATTTATATTTTAATGCCCAATTGAATAATCGAAGAATTCGAATATCAACACCAACTTGAATTTTTTAATCCCCGGAAGAAATTTAAAATTCTAAATTCAAATACTCTGTTTTTTGTGTACTTTTTTAATGGGGATATTGGTTTGGCAATATGTATACGCTAACCCAAGAGAAAACAGAGGCAGAAGGCTCTTGAAGAGAGAGAGAGAGAGAGAGAGAGAGAGAGAGAGAGAGAGAGAGAGAGAGAGAGAGAGAGAGAGAGAGAGAGAGGCAGAAGGAGGGCTGTGG